>QVTF01011020.1:0-161537 GCA_003573665.1 Oxygymnocypris stewartii | reverse complement strand
ATAAGATTCATTTCTCTACGCTGCTGTAGTCCCATATGTGCTGGCCTATTTTTACCTTTCACTGGCTTTGTAGGGGTTTATTTGGACCCGGAGCCCTGCTGTAACATTACCTGCAGACAGAAGGAGAACACAGCTGTGAAATTACAGAGAATAATGTTCTTACTCGCATTAAACACTTTCACTTTTTCAGAAATTACAAAAAAACTATTTTTTGTGAATAGTGGATTACAGATAAGTAATAACAGACATGAAGATATCTCCATATTAAAGCAGTCAATGAAAGTGTTTTCCCTTTGAATGAAGATGATTTTTCTGAGCCCAGATATTTGTTCATTTCTCGAAAAAACAAGAATTTTATTTGATGTCATTTTGCTTCTCAAGTAAAGGTGTCTTGATTTAAGAATCGTTAGACATTTGTACTGGAAAGCACTAAAAATGCTGACGAACCTGACTGTTTTGCATCGTGATCAGTGAAATTATTTCCATATTTTAGTGGTTGGAAGCAGAGGCCTTCCTTTCAAACTTTCACATTTTCAAACTTACGTCTTTCCAAACTTTCTTTGCTGTAAAGAAATATTCACTTTGCATAAATTACTGCTCATTCAAAATGTAAATAATTTGGTCTTTTAAACAAAAACAATATTTTTGTGAATATTGGATTACAGATATAGAATCATTTGAGAGACAATATATATATTATCAGTGTATCACTATATTAAAACATGTTTTACTGATTTCAAAAACAACAAATTAGAAACACTATATATAAATAATCAGTAAAACATTTTAATATGGTGTTGTGTGTATATACACACGCACACGACACACTCACGCGCACGCACACGCACGCATGCACGCGCACGCAAACACGCACGCACACACACACCATGCACGCGCACACACACGCACACTCACACACACACACACGCACGCACACACACACACACACACACGCACGCACGCACGCACGCACACACATGCACGCACACACACACGCACACACCACACACACACACACACGCACGCACCACACACACACACACACATGAACGCACACACACACACACGCACGCACGCACACACACACATACACGCACGCACGCACGCACACACACACACACGCACGCACACACACACACACGCGCACGCACACAGTCATTTAGCATGCATATATATATATACACGTGATAATACTGTTGGAGTATTAGTGTGTACTCTAATTTTTAGGTATTTTAAATCTGAATTAAAATGTGTCAGCTTGACCGTTTATATGTTATAGCATATATACTACAGCATATGCACTATTATACATCTGTACAGCTGTCAGTGCACACTGTCTCAATATTAAGCATTTGTCAATGTGTAAGTGATTTTTAAAGTGCTGGTTACATAAACATATCAACTATTTGTACATTTATTTCAATAAAAGTGAATAGCTTTGGATGAGAATAAATATGGCATAAGTTCAAAAGTTATTGGATGATAAAAAGATTGTTGTGGGTATGTAACTGAGGGATAGAGACAGTGAGATGATTACAGTAAGGACAGTATTAAACTCCTCATGGACACATTTATTAGTGGTGTTTGTTAAGGAGGACATCACTATTTATAATGATACTGGTGATCATTTCTATTTAATGAAGAGAGAAGTAGAGCAGCAGTAGACGTGTCTCCTTACAGAAGCAGAAGTACAAAGACTAAATGACTGAGGACAGCCGTGGCTGTGAATTATTCAGTGTGTAAGGTAACATAATATCCATGTATGAAAGAATGACAAAGAGCACTGCTTTAATGTACACTGCTCAGTTCCACTGCTAATCATGCTGACCTTAAAGCAAGCGTTTTATAACATTACGTCTTGAGTTTAGTAGGGAAATTAACAGTTTACAGAGTTAACTCAATGCATTCAGGTCCAATTTTACTTTGAAGAGAAAAAAAATCACATTATTAATAAGGGAACAAATGTTTGCAAACGCTTTAAGACCCTCAAAATGCACATTGCTTTTTTACATTATTAAATATATATATATATATATGTAACCCTGAACCACAAAACCAGTCATAAGTGTAATTGTTTTTACTAAGTTTTTCACAAGTGTATATGCATTCATTACTAACATAAGATGTATTGGTATGGATTTCATATTAGTGTGCACGTGTATTTCATATATATTGAACATCCAATAGTATACATGCATGTGTGAGTAATTTATAGGTGTATATGCACATGTTTTATGCATTTATTGATGAGAAGTTTGATTTAAATCCTACGTGGCGCTTCATATGTGAAGAGAAAAACAAAGAATTTATTTTGAAAAGCTTTCAGTTTAATATTTATGTTGTTTGTTAGAAATAAATAGGTTTAATACATTTGGACTGTTTTTGAGCAATCATGAGTTATATAGTGTTAATTCGTATTCATTTCATTCAATGATATAATCAAATAAAATGTCTCACCTATATATAAACACACACGTGGTTCATGTGTAGTTTGACATTTTAAAGAATTTCTCAATTTATTCATTAAAAATAGGGAAATAACACGGTAACGGTCAAAACTGATGTTTTTTTATATTCACTCATTAATGAAAAGTTGCTGAAAAGATACAACATGGCTTTAGTTGAACAATATTAAACTGCTTGACTAATGATTCCTTGAGTCTAAACATATCTGGAATATGAAAATAGTACTATATAGCATAGTATACACTGTCACATGACCTCTGTGCATCGTTGTGTAATTCGGCGCGCGGACCGGATATAAGCTCAAGTCAAGTCACCTTTATTAAAACAGCTCCACAGTGATAAACAGAAAATGTAACAATCTATGCAAACTTCATCAGATCCAATCAGCTCTAAAAAGACACTAATGTATAATTCAGCTCCAGTCAGTTCAGTTTAATAACTGTGTGAAGTTCATCAGCTATGAAACAAGATAAATGCAGCGATCAGAAGCTCAACTGAAGACAGCAGAGACACTTTTCAGCTTAAGTCATTTAAAAAAAGTGTCACAAATGCTTTCACATATATCAAATGCAGTACAGTGTCTGTGGTTATAGCGTAAGACTGTCATGTTTATAAAGCTGCTAAATATCTATAATTGATTATGGGGTTAGTGAAATCTTTTCTCCTGTGTTTTATGGGTCTAGAAGAGGGCCAGACAGTGTGTGACGGTCCTCCACACTTACAGGGGCAGCGTCTCTCAGAGCTGGGCTTTGGCTGAGAAGACAGTGCCGTCCAGGACTGGCTCACCAGGACTACCTGTTCTTTGTGGCCATTGGTTTGGTCATCTTTGGAGTAGGTACAGTGCTGGCGTGGGCAGCTGGCTCGGTGATGGTGCTCTGCCAGCGCTGCGTCAGATGGAGGAGCGACAGACCAAATGTTGATGTGACCGAGAAGGAAATTAAAACAGGACAAAGTGGGTAAGGGGAATACCTGAGCATGAACCGGAGTCCAGTCCTATAAGGAGTGCTGGCAGGGCACAACGAGGGGACGATCATTTTGACCGAGTGACAGAAATCACAATCATTAGCAGCACTCATGCATCCCAAAGCTGAAAAACAAGGTCTGAATCCAATGATCGTGTCACATTGTGTCGATACTGTACCGTCATCTGATCTGATCGAGATGAATCCTGTGTGTGATTGCCGAGCTAAAAAACTCTATTAGATTGTTGACTGTAGAAATGATACCTCAAAGTTGCAGTTTGTGTGTAAATTTTTGTTTTTGAACAATTATTTCAACTTAAATATGTGATCAGGTATCACTATTTTGTCGTTATTATTATTAAAATCGGTCCAAACTTAGATTCAGAAGGTAACTTCGTTGCAAACGCAGCCTGCGAGGTCATTGTCTGATAGTACAGCAAGCACACTTCAGATTCAAAGGTTTAGTGGATTATCGGTTTGTTGATACACATCCAAACTATATGATTATTTTCTTACTACGGGTGTAAAACGCAGTGTATCTGATAATGGAAATTCAATACACGGATTAAAATTCATGCATCAACTCATTTACTCACCCTGATCTCATCCATACAATAGAATACATTCACAATAGAAGTAAACGGAGACAGGCTGTTGAAACAAAATCATATACAATGTGAATAGTTATAATAGTAACTTTGTCTTTGGGGTAGTTCACCCAAAATTGAAAATCGTCTCATCATTTACTCACCCTTATGGACATGCCGGTATCAAATTCTCATGTTGTGATTAATTGCATTATATACGGTATTATCACAATACTAAAATTGAGTTGCAAAAAAAGTGTTGTTGTAATCCAGTATAACAGCTTTTTTCTTATAACAAAAATAACTTAACATTTAAATACAATAAAAGTGATACATAAAAAATGTATAAAGTTAAAAAAATGTACACAGATTAAAGTGCAAAAGATTTATAAAGACCAATAGGTATCTCTTTACAATAAGATCTCATTAGTTAACCTTAGTTAAAGGTGCACTAGAACATGCTAATGCTAACTTTAGCCTGAACATCCCCCCCCCCTGCAAATCACCGCCCGAAGCCACGCCCCCTGAACCTATATGCTCATCGCTACATCAGCGGTTCCCAGTCCTCGCTAACCTTCAACGGATTTCCCCTGCTCAGGGAGCAAGGAGGACTGTGTAGGGAGCATGTTCATGCACGTAGCTCTCTTCTAACGAGCTGGTTATCTGATTCAGGTGTGTTAACTAAGCGAGACATGCGCGAGGACTGGAATTGGGAACTGCTGGGCTAAATCACATGTCATTCACCGGTGAGAAAACTAGTAGTAAAAGCACTGCAATACCAGGAAGGAAGATCGGGTTGTTGATGTTTGCCTGTCATTCTCGCTCTGTCTGCACAGCGTGCGTGAACGCGCTGATGACGTATCGTGTCTGCGCGAACAGGGTGCGCAGCAGGCAGGCAGGAAAGACAATTAAAACACTCGGACCGAGCGTTTTGATTGGACGAACATTTCTTGGTCCTACCCCTTTCACAGAATATATAAATACATTTAGACCACTTAATGATTGCTATCAGGATGTGACTTTCAACCAGCATAACAAACAATATTTCTGAACACTCACCTATGGCACCTTTACTGTATTAACATTCACATTCACAATGCCTACATCTGCTACAGAAGTTGTGTTAAAAAATACAATCATTAGTTCATGTTAGCTCATTAAATAACAATTGTTTAATGAATGTTTGGAATGATTTTTAATTGGGAGTTAGCTAATTAATTAATTAATTAATGTTAACTAATGAAGCCCTAATGTAAAGTGTGACTGAACAATAAAGATTAAAAACACGTTCAAACAATATCTAGGGCAAGTCGTCGTCCAGAGTAAAATGTAAAAAAGTTTGAAAATAAATAGCTTATTAAGTCTAAATATTAAGTATTTGGCGCTGTGATGAACCCCATAGCAAATACACAAATCTGAATGGCTGTTTAAATCATTTAAACAGGTTTCAAATCAGAAAGTAGAATTCAAAATTCTGAATTTTACAGTGAATAATGATTTAAAGTCCCCCTGTCGTGAAAATCAAGTTATGTTGTTTATTTGTCTGTGTGGTGTTTTAAATATGCGTTTAGACAAACCACGAGCCAGTCCATTAATCAGCACCACTGCAGAGTATTTTCTCCTTAAAACTGCAGTTTCCCAAAGTCCCAGAAATGCGGTTTGAAACCGCTACGTCATAAAAATCAATAACCAATCACGTCAAAGGGATCCGTCATTAGCATATCATTAACCGTGCTGTAAAGCAGAGACTCTAGAGAGAAGGCAGCTAGGCTAATCCAGTCTATTTTCTGTACATGTTTCACTAGCTGTTTGCTATTTTGCACTGATTTCACGATGGCATGTGTTGTTAGTGCTTATTTATTTGTATTTAGAACCGCTAACTTGAATAATAACCTGCTGCAACAGTGTAAAACTAGGCCCACGTCTCCTGCATTGGCGTCCGCTCTTCACTCGTCACTGGAATCACAAACTCGACTGCATTCGAGTCGTCAAGGCATTTTGAGGACACAACATCGTCAAGTAAGAAACTTTAACGAATGTTACACCAACGACTGTAATTGTCTGCCATTAAAAACATAGTTTTATCAGTCATTATCCATGGATCAGGAGACCTTGGCTGGTGTGGAGGCGGGGCTAATTTGCATATTCATAGATCCACGTATAGTAATTGAAGCAAGGGTGTTACATCCAAGCTATTTTAAGGCATGAGAAAATTATTTTCACAAGAAAAAAACATTTAAATATATAATTTTGATGATCAAAGATGAGTTTTAAGGGATACAATTTTTGACTACAGGGGGACTTTAAGTGCCCACGATAACCATATAGTTCATGTTCATTATCGTGATGTATGGCATATACCGGCACGTCTAGTTGTATCCATTAGTCCAATGATGGATGCATTTGGAGGCCACGTTTGAAGGAGCCGTCTAAATGGGACAGTCCTTGTCACCTTTGAAGGATGCAGCCATGATTCAGTTTCATTGGTGACAGCTATTTTTCTGATTGATGGATCTGTCTTCGAAATTATGGCTAGTGTAGTTCTTCATCCGGAAACATAATTTTTTTTTAAAGTTGAAACCTTATGTATCACAGAAGTTTGAGGAAGGACTGTGTGTTTGTCTGACCATAAGAAAAAATTGTGAAACCTATTTTAAAACAAATCACTTTCACATTTTCACAAATTTCACAGTTTAATAACAAACTGAAAAAAACTTTTTTTAAATGAATCTAAAATGTTTTGAAATGTCTCCCTAACAGGACACATAGTGGCACATCCCTTCATGAATCCAGTTTCTCAGTTTCACAGACCAAACATGAAGAAAATCAGTGTTCTGAAATGATAAAAACACAGATATTTAAGAGTTATTGCTTAAAGGTGCAGTATGTAAGATTGACAGCTAGCAGTTAAAATGGAGAATGCCATCCAAATGCACGATACTGAAGAGGGTTGCCAGATTGAGGTATACGCAACAGAAACGAGTGCTACTGACAATGCAAGGCAACGAGTTGATGAGTTGATTTATATGCGTTTAATAGTTTGAGCTTTTTAGATGGATGCCGAGGCTTTTTAGATCAAGGAGAATCTGTGATCTCGGACTCGTTTGCTGGCTTCCGTGACTACGTTGAGTTTTCCATCAAATGGCAACCTTGAATGTTGAAATACTATTGGGTAAATTTGCAGTGGGGCGGAGACACACAGACCAAAAACAACAGACATTCCCACACGGAGCGCATAATAACTGGCTGTGCATTGTTTTTGGGGAACAAGTACGTAAAATAAAATGTTTGCAAACATATGGTATTTTTATGCTTTAGTAGAGTAAAAAAAAAAAAGCACCTTTAAGTGATTCGTTATCAATCTGACAAGTAGCACGGAGCAACATTTACAAGACACGATGATAGCATGTGGCAAGTTATTTAGGAATGATAATGTCTCACATTTTGGTAGGATGAAGATTTCGCTCCAGGATCGTCAGGATGTTTTCTGTCAGACTCTTCACATCACTGTGTGTGTCTGGATGGGAGCTCAGGACCCTCAGGATGTCTGTTCCTCCTTCACTCTGAAGCATATTACAGTACTGAGGGGCTACAACAACAGAACCATTATCATTAACTACCTTTTACTTGCATCTGTGAAAAACAAGAATATCTTGTATCTCAAGAGGCGTGCTGTTTTGTTAGTCTCTCTGGCTTTTTTCTTACCGTTCTGACAGCAGACAAACTGTATGGCCCAGAGAGCCCAGAGCTGAACACCAGGACACTGAGAGACCTGCAGCAAAGGATAGAAGGGCTGGAACGTCCTGAGAGAGAGAGAGAGAGAGAGAGAGAGAGAGAGAGAGAGAGAGAGAGAGAGAGAGAGAGAGAGAGAGAGAGAGGAGAGAGAGAGAGGAGAGAGGAGAGAGAGAGAGAGAGAGAGAGAGAGAGAGAGAGAGAGAGAGAGAAGAGAGAGAGAGAGAGATTCTCTCTCGCTATAGAAGAGAGAGAGAGAGATGAGAGAGAGAGAGAGGGGAGAGAGAGAGTGAGAGTGAGAGAGTTTAATTTAACATTTTTAAACTTTTCATTTTAACGGTTACAAAAGTCTGGGGTGCGCGTACAGTACGCGCGTATTATTCTGATGATGAAATTCGCATCACGCGCACTGTACGCTGTCCCTCGTGTATGCATTCAAAGTGAAGTATACGTTGGCTTTAAATGTCTGTAACACAGAAATAATGATGTGTGGTTGAAAAGATGGTTTGTGTTGCTCTTTCTGGACCAGCAGCAGCATGAATGCAGAGATTAATTGTGCTGCTCTAATGTAAACATTGCAAAATATTTTGCGAGGATATCGTCACGTTCTCGCGAGACCAGTCGGATCTCGTGCCACGGGATCTCATCACAGCCCTTGAATTTATGCTTCTTGTGATCCTTTTCATCAAAAGCTTTTGCACAAATGCTTAAAATTAATTTTGTAGACACATAAACATAGACTGTGCCTACATTTGAATTATTTTTCCAAAACTACAAAATTAAATTTAAAGAACGAGTTTTTTTCCACCAGATGAACATTAAGCACATTATGACTCCGCGTGCGCATTGGCTGGTCTGGCCTGAAAAATACGCTTTTTAAACACTATTCGAGCATAAGAAACAACATTCATCGGGCAATTAATTTCAGAGTTTTGTTGCTGATTTGATATACAGTATGTAATTGTATTGTGAGTTCAGCAAGAAATTTTTGAGATTTCAGGATTCCTCCATTCATTAACCCTTTAGGCGCAAGGTTTTTTTGGAAAAAAAAAACCTGTAAATTAAACTGTTTATTAATTTTTAAGTTTTAATTTGCTTTATCTTGCATTGGTAACAAAATAAAACGATTAGCCATGTCCAGTCTTTTGTAAAAGCTATTGTATAAATACACAGAGTAATCAATATAAAGTACGGTATATATTAAGACACTTACCGGTAAGAAACCATTGCACGCTCAGGAGAACTCCATGACAGGACAGAAGAGTGCTAAAATCAATAAGATTCAACGTACAGAGTTAAGATACATAAACAGACAACACATGCAGCACACACACTCTGCACTCTCTACACGCAGCGTACACGCACACACACACACACACACACACACACATACCCACACACGCAACCACACACACACACACACACACACGTACACACACACACACCCACACGCACAAGCACCCACACACGCACACACACCCACACACACACACATACGCAGCGAGCGCACACACACACACACAAACACGTACACACACACACACGCACACATACCCACCCACACACACACATGTACACACGCACACACACACACACACACACACACCAGTTTCTCCTGCACAGTGCTATGCAGCTCAGCACCCAGACTCCACACCGGCCCCCCGACTGAGATGAGATGAGCCAGGATCCCTCCAGCAAAGTAACTGATGTCCACCTCCACCATTGGGTTGATCAGGAGTGAGACAATGTGCTCCACCAGATCCTCATTCATCAGCTCCATCCGCAGCTCCTCCACCTCTGCTATATTATTCTGGAGCACAGAGAGAGGAGAAGATACACTGCTTTCAATGTTGAGCAATGTATTCGTGATTTAAAGCATACATAATAACTAATTCCACACAGTTCAATGGAAAAGAACACGTGATAAACGTCAACATAGATAAACCACAGCATGAATACGTTTCATTTGTAAAGGGCTCAAGGAGTCCAAACTGCCCCTGCTAACACTTTAAGACACAATAATGCTCAATTAATCACTTTTAGTTGATGCATGAACAATGAAATATTAATCTACCACACTATCAACAAGCAACCAATACTAGAATATCAACACTACATATTAAAACCAGATTAGATGAAAGTTTTATAACACTTATGCAATTCAAAAAAAAAAAAATATTACGTCAAAACAAATAACTATAATAAAACACCAAAAAGCATATATTCTGAGTAGTTTATGGTACTTTACTTGTTACAATCAACTATTGTTCGTCTTGTTCAACACAGTCGTTTTAAGTTAGTTTAGATTTGTATGTGGTCACGTCGGTGTGGGTGAGGTGTTTTCTTAATTACTAATTACCATATAACATGGTAACAAATACATTTACCAAACATATAAGACATCAAATATATTTACCAAAAGGCCCAGGAGCTTCTGCTGGATGGGGGTCTCAGAATAATAAGACTGTGGAGGAGAGAGCGATGAGAAGATGCAGGAACTTAACAAACACTTAAAGGGACAGTTCACCCAAAAATATAAATTCGGTGACCATTTACTCGACCTTATGCCATTCCAAACCTGTGTGAGTCTCGGTCGTCTGTGGAATACAAAAGGAAGATATTTTAATCTTTTCTTCCCCATACAATGGAGGTCAGTGGTTACTCACAATATCTTCTTTAGTGTTTCACAGAATAAATAAAGTCGGTTTGGAATGACATGAAGGTGATATTTGAATTTTGAATTTTGGAATGAACTGTCCCTTTAAATGCAAGAATCTGTGTTTAGATCCGTTTAAACGTGTTTACAGATGTGCCGAACTGTGCATTTCACTCACTTGCCAACTTTCTAAATAAGTTACAGAGGACTAACTGGAGATCATGCACTAAATGACCACACACTACCAGACTCTGCACTTGTTCTGAACACAACAGACTCACACAGAAACACAGAGCCATTGAAAGGAGAGATGCCACAGCCTTTGATTTCGGCACCATGTGGTAACGTTTACGTAGATCTCAATAGCTCCTAACAAACCTGTTCTATCATCCTGTTTGAATGGGTTTTAAGCAGGATAAATGGCAGAAGTGAATATATTTGCAGCAATTTTCTGCAAATGTTCATGCATAATGTTATGTTGACTACATTTATAGATGCATTAAAGGGCTAGTTCACCGAAAAATGAAAATTAGCCTGTGTTTTACTCACCCTCGAGGCATCCTAGGTGTATACGTCTTTCTTCTTTCAGACGAATCCAATCGGAGTTAAATTAAAAATTGTCCTGGCTCTTCCAAGCTTTATATTGGCATGGGTGGGTCTTTTTTTTTCAAAAGTCCAAAACAAGTCAAATAAAGCGCGGGGCATGAATAAATACCTCCTGTAGCGAATCCATGCATCCATGTATCCATATGTAAAAGGCGAGTAAAACATGGGCTAATTTTCATTTTTGGGTGAACTAACCCTTTAATAATTTTTTTTCTGTTTAATTTGGAAATGAATGGGTATTGCTTCCATAACACAGAATACATTTACAGTATATATGCATTAATATATTATTTTATATTGGTCATGCTTAGTGGTTGACCGATATATTGCCAATGCTGGTATATTGGCTGATACTTGGCATTTTCCGAATATCAGCATTGGCCGATTTGTTTTTCTGTTTGCCGATGTATTCGAGGCGGGACTTTTATTTTGACGGCGCTGAGAGCGGCAGCGCCTGAGCACACAGCAGCAATCACAATCTCTCTCTTGTTTGCTGTCAGGGGTGATTCTAGGATTTTCATTTTAGGGGGGCTCAGCCCCCAATGAGGGTAAATAATAAATAAATAAAAATATTTACAAATAACAATAACGTGATCGTTTTATAAAGTATGCGTTCATATGTGTTAAGGGCTTTCGCTGAAGGAAACAGCTGTGGTGTGATGAGGGGTGAATGCAGCGAAAACATTACAGTAGATTGGAAACCGATTACTCTCCCATGACTTTTTGTAAACAGTATTTATGACAAAGAACTGCATAGATGTCGATATTATAACAATCTATCGATAAACACACACCTTGTCCTTTCCTCTGCGTCACCGCAGTCTGTGGATTGAAGAACGCGCAGAAAGATGGGGAGGAGCCGAAGTCTGCTGCCGTTTTCATTTGAAATTTAAAGGGGAAGAATCACAAGATTTTTAGGGGGGGCTGAGCAGAAATTTAGGGGTGCTAAAGCCCCCCTAAAAATGGCCTAGCGACGCCCTTGGCTGTCGTCATTAACAGCTCTGTCTAATACGGATAGACGTCTGTCTAATAATCACAACTGTTAAATAAAGGAATTAAAAGTATTATAACGATTGCTTTAATATTATTAGTAATAAAAAGACAAACATTATAATACTTTCTCGTTTGCGGTCAGCATTCAGCAAATACACATTTATATCATTTAACCAACTCTTTTGTATGACTAATGAACATTTAATTTCACAAACTTCGTCAAATCCAGTTGTGAGATCTTGTGTATTCTGCATGTTTTCTGCGTGACGCTCGGTCCGTGTGAATTGAATGCTTTAAACTCGTGATTTCAAATCATGCTTCGCTTTATGCATTTGCCCACTGTCATATTCAAGTCATTTTCACTGAGTGCTGTATGTACAATGAGTGTTACCTTGGCTTTATTTAACAATATGATTCCCAATGCACACAAACATCCCAGAATACTGAGTGCCGCTACAGTGTTTACTTCCTTTTTAATTACATTTGTATTTATTTGAGAAAAATACTTTGTCATCTAAAGTATAAGTATGTTTATTTATTTGACATTTATTTTTAATCCATTTTCAAATTATTCAATTTTTTTTTAAAGTTCAACAGTCCAAAAGAAGTCAAATAAAGCGCATCCATCCATATTAAAACGTGCCTCACACGGCTCCGGGGGGGGTGAATAAAGGCTCCTGTAGCGAATCCATGCATTTTTGTAAGACAAATATCCATATTTAAAACATTATAAAGACTTTACTCTCTCACTTCCACTAACTGACGTAGGCGGAAGCCGTTCCGGCGGATGACGTAGGACGTATGCGTATTTGGGAAACTAAATGAATGGTGTTCAGTGCTGGAAATACTCGGTGTTTGAAACTATTGGTTGCCCCACGACACGCATCACTTCTGCATTCTCCATTTCCAAAGAAAGTCTGGAAGTGTCACTAGTCTCTTTCTCAATGGCTCTCAGAAACATGTGCCTTGTTGCTAGGAGACATGTGCCTTGTTGCGTGCGTGCGTGCGTCTGAGTGTGTGTGTGTGTGTGTGTGTGTGAGCGAGTGAGTGTGTGTGTGCGTGCGAGTGAGTGTGCGTGCGTGCGTGCGTGCGTGTGAGTGAGTGTGTGCATGTGTGAGAGTGTGTGCGTGCGTGCGTGTGCGCGAGTGAGTGAGCGTGTGCGTATGAGTGAGTGTGTGAGAGTGAGTGAGTGAGTGTGTGAGAGAGTGTGTGTGTGTGTGTGTGTGTGTGTGTGTGTGTGCGAGTGAGTGAGTGAGCGTGTGTGTGTGAGTGAGCGTGTGAGTGAGTGAGTGTGCGTGCATGTGAGTGTGTGAGAGTGTGCGTGTGCGTGCGTGCGTGTGCGAGTGAGCGTGTGCGTGTGAGTGAGTGAGTGAGTGCGTGCGTGTGCGAGTGAGTGAGCGTGTGCGAGTGAGTGAGCGTGTGTGTGTGAGTGAGTGAGTGAGTGAGTTTGACTGTGAGTGAGCGTGTGTGAGTGACTGAGTGAGTGAGTGAGTGAGTGAGTGAGTGAGTGAGCGAGCGAGCGAGTGAGTGAGTGAGTGAGTGAGCGTGTGTGTGTGTGAGTGAGTGAGCGTGTGTGAGTGACTGAGTGAGTGAGTGAGTGAGTGAGTGAGTGCGTGCGTGCGTGCGAGTGTGTGTGTTCACCTCCAGCAGCTCCATGTAGAGCTCTATTCCTTGGCACTGAATGAAATGGCGACACGCGGTGGGCGTCTCATCTGTCAAGTTCCACAGAGCGCTCAATGCAAACTTCAGAGTGGAGTCCACTACACCCAGAGAGGCCTTCTGCTGGACGATACCCAGCAACTGCTGTGCTTGCACAGAAAGAGAAATACATGCATCGGTTCGGTCTACTCATGATTCATGTCCATTCAGTCATTTGCTAAAGAAGCTTCATCATTTAGCCATTCACATGTCCAATACAACTTTAGGGAACAGAGAGAACACAATGCATGTGACAGTATGGTTAGTGTGAGGCCACATGTATGGTTTGAAGAACCTGTGCTGATGTACTTGCTGAAATAAATGAGGCGGTCTTTTTTAATAACTTAAGATTGCAATGCAGTCTGGGATGACTTGCTATTATTAGACAGGCGGTATTCGGTTGAGGGACTTTCTTATTCTAGATTTCATGTTTCTATTTTCTGAGCTATTTTGTCAACTTCCTGGGGTACACTAATATAGACATGAACTAAAAACCACAAACTCCCATTTTGATGACCCTTTAATCCTCATGTTGTGTTCTGCTCATTTTCACACTTTTAAATGCTAGTTAATATTATTGCATTGGACTAAAACCTACTGACTTTGCTCACACTTGTTATATCAGTTTATTATTTATTAATTTGTGTTTTTTCAGATCCCCTCCCCCCAAACATACTTTGTTACACTTGTGACGTTACCAGCCTACAAACAAAAATGCTTATGAATATTGTTATGCTATATTATTACCAAAAACTGGATTTAATATTTTTATCAGCTTGTTTTATTTCAATAAGCATAGGTTTTGTATTTCATTTTGGAACGGATTGATCATTCATCTGAGCATATGCACCCATGTTTTGGAGTCAACATTGCCAAAATCATAAACAAATAATGCTTTTGAACCAATTTTATAGCATAATTATAGTGATAACATACCATAATGAGAGATTTCTCATTTTTGATCAGCAATGGCAAATAATGTAAAGGATCTTTAGCACAGCACTATGTTTAAAACGGCAACGGCAAATAAAAACACTTGTGTCAAATAAAAGCATTTACCTTCATTATAAACGCCTCTGCACCCAGTTCTGAGATCTGCTCTGTGCTCAACTGCAATGAAGTGTGAGAGAGCCTTTTACTCAGATATAATGTCCCAAAGACGAAAATTATAGATTTTTGTTCATATAAGCAGATCTTAAAAGTCCATGCATAATTGTATATATGTCACTCACTCAATACCTTATTTCTGTTCAACTTTTATTCAGATAACACAGCAAAATTACTATATATATTTCTTCAATAATACTGTTGCTCATAACAAACCAGTCAAAGTTTGTCCTGGTTTTAGACACTGAATGCAGGTGTTGATGTAATGACCTTAGACACCAGTATGGAGACTACAGCCACCGCCATTCTCTGCACCGTCTGATCTTCATGATTCCCCAGCAACATCATGATCAGCTTAGCAGCTTCATACCTGCAGGGAAACAGCGGTCAATGTATATCTAAACCGGTTCAAATGCACTGAGGAGATGTGCGTGGACTGACCTGTCAAATGGGACGACCTGTAAGATATGATCACTGCAAAGAGTAAGCAGGCAATTCTTCTGCAACTAAAAGCAAAACAAATCATCATCATTCTTCAAAATATCTTATTTTGTGTTCAACAGAACAAAGAAACTCATTCAGGTTTGGAACAACTTAAATGATGACAGAAATTTAATTTTTGGGTGAACTATTCAAAAACAATTTTTGGGGGGGGCGCAAACAAACTGAAAGTACGGGCGATCTGGTCCAAGCTCCTTGATCTTTTTTTTTCTTCATCCGAACGCCTTGTGAACGGGTATTTTTGTAAAGATAAAACCGAATTTTCTTTCATCTGGAGATATTGCGCTTGCTTCCACATTAATTAGTACCTGTCTGTCAACTGACGAGCTGCTGCTGAGTGGAATGAGAGTCGTTGAGAACGGTCCAATCACACGAGGCCAAACATATAAAAACAATATTGATTCGCTCTAACAACAAAAGTGGGAGGAGCCTGCACCCCAAGGACAATTTGAAACAAGCCAATTAGAGCTTAGCCTCAAATCACATGCTTTTGAAAAGTTTGTGTACCTACATACACACTCATTAGTCCAGCGCCCCGCACACAAATATTAAATAAATATAGTTTAGATTTTTGGATTTTCAATAAATTATAATATAACTAACAGTAGAATACTATGACTCAATGATTTTATTTAGTTAATATTTGCGATATATTTTTAACATGTTAAAGGGGGCTAACTTGAAGGGGGGGGGGCGCCCTCTATTGACCAGCCGCCACTGTTTATCACTCAAACAGTTTGGGATGGTTCTACCTGCTCGTGGTTTGGGAAGTTCTTCATGGCTGTAAGAAACTGCTGAACTACATTTCCCAGCAGGCGTAAAGGCATCCGCAGCACCAGCTCCTGTACGGTCAGGTTAAACACACACGCAGACGCCACGAGCTGAACGTGTAGAGAATCTGTGTGGTGTCGCATCCCAGACAATACCAGCTGAAACAGGAATTTTACAGGAACAGCATTTTTAAAAACGACTCAAGATCTTTTACAATAAAGGGAAGTTTTTAGGTATTGTATAAAAAGTCATAATATAATTTAAACTATGCCATCTTAAAAACTCCTCTTACAGTCCTTTACAAAATTACCAATGCCATCTCATTTTTATCTGAATTTATTCATTAAATTCAATGTATACATAGAATGACTTCAAACACACCTCTTGTAGACTAAGAATCAACTTCTGAACTATGTTTTTGATTTACATTTTTGCTTCACTGCTTATTAATATTTGAGAAATTGTAGGGTAAAATCATGTGGTGCAACCACACGCAGAAAAAAATCAGGAAGTGACATAAATGAAGAACACTCATGCAAATCCTCATGACTGTTGCCCTGTCCAAATACCCACGCTTGTGGTCTTGAGTACTTATATGACGTATGTCTTGTGTTTGGCCCAAGTGTTCAAATGTGCATGAAGACCAAAAGAGCGTGTCGAACTTTTCATTACCTGATGATGGGACACACTTATAGTGTTGTGAAAATGCACGTGTTTACACAGCTTTATTTTCAATACTTCTAAACACTGAAACGTGTTATCTTCTCTGCTGAGAAGGTAATTGGATGTAACCTTCAATCTCTTCAGGACCTGTACACTTCCAGGGCCCTGAAGCGGGCGGTTAAGATTGTGGTTGACATTTCTCACCCTGGACACAAACTTTTTGAAGCACTCCCGTCTGGCCATTAGGACCAGAACCTCACGCCACAAAAAGAGTTTATTTACATCCGTAACTGCCCTTATTAACAATACCCGGGACCCATCAGGGTTTCTTATGGCGCTTTTCCACTGCATGGTACGGCATGGTACGGTTTAGTACGGTTCACTTTTGGGGGGTTTTCCACTGGGTACTGTACCTGGTACTTTTTTAGTGCCACCTCGGCCGTGGTTCCAAGCAATCCGTACGTTACAAAACGTGACGTGTAAACTCTACTGATCACTGATTGGCCGGAGAAAATCGTCATTACTGCGTCATTGAACTTATGACACGAGACCCAACATATACCCGCTAGATTTAAATCAGCACAGCCAGCGAAGGATCGGACGCAAGTTTTGTTTGAACAAACTCACATTTTATTGATATCAACGCACAGTTTATTGATAATTCACAGAACATTCTACATGAATAGGTTACTATTAGAGTAACGCATCACACCTGCACCGAACATCTCTACAGCCCTACTGCCACCACAGTCTCTGCTGCTGGGGGGGGGGGGCGTGTCCTAACGAGCCGTGCCGAACCGAGTCGTACCACATAGTGGAAAAGCGCCATTACTCCGGTCCATGGACACCTCAGACTGTAATCAGTTGCACTGGCTCCTCACTGCACATCTTGCACAATGCCCCACTTTACATATTCTGCACAAATGTAGAGTAAATGTTTTTTAATGATTTATGTTAGAGTAATGTTTTTTACTTGGTAATAAACGTGATTCTGATTCTAAATGTCTGTTCAGTCGTCCCTAAAGCATATGACACAATTTAATTTGTGGTGCTTCTAATTAAGTGATAAAAAGCAGTTGCAAATGTTGTACAAAATAAATATCACCACTACTCATCTTTGCATTAATAAAATGTAAAAACACTTTTTTTCTACCAAATTATTTGCAATATCTAATTATTGTTAATATTTCACTTACATTGGAAAGGTTTCTCTGACCTCTCGTGAGATCTCGCCAAAAAGTCTCACGATTTATTTCCAGAACATGATGCATGATGGGATACGCTTAGCCTGGAGTACCGCTCCGGAGTGAAAGTGTGGATTTAGTGTGCGTTACGGGCGCTGCGCTGCGTGTTTTAAGAGCTGGGACAGTCTTGCGTACTTACTCTCGGTCGTCTGCACGCTCTCAAGTGACCAAGACTGCAAGTGTGGATATTTGGAAAAGGCATGTGTGTATGCGGATCAATACCTTTTTTAAATATCGGATAACTTGACCTTTTAATGACAAGGCAAGGTTATTTCAAGTTTTAAAATGTCATGTGATGTGACTGCTCAAAAACATAATGATATTCATGAATTGACATAAAAAAACTGCATATAAGCTATTTTGAAAATAATGACAGTTGTTTTTTAAATAAATAAATTGTATTCAAGATGTAACAAAACAACACTTTTATATTCCTTTTCAATAAATGCAAAATTTTCTTAAAAATTGCATTAAAAATTCCAAATTATTTGAAATCAGCATAAATACTAAAATATATGTGCTTTAAAGAAGATTTTTCATCACTCTTAACTGATTCTAACAAACCCGCCTGTTCATGTTTAGTTAACAAATACAGATCAGATAAGAGAAGACTTTTCTGTACCTTTAAGATGTGTGGCTGAGGTTCTTCCGTGTCACTGGTGTGACTGTAGAGATGAGCAAGGACCTCCCGAACGAAACTCTCGCGGTCACTGTATCTCCTCAAGCACTCACACAGCTGGGTTAAATTGGACTCTCCAGCCACCTGCATGTGTTTACAAATTAGTACGCATTTGCAGCTCCTGGCAAAATTTGCTGTTAGTTCTGACTTAATCGGATGGCAGTGAAATGTATTTTTCTGCAAGTTAACCAGACTTTTGACTATCAGGAAGAATCCCAGCTCACAATCCATCTCATGAACACTTAAAAATAATTATGGTACACACACTATTTAAACACCATCCTATACACTTATTTATCTAACACACATACTTAGTCTACCATTCAATTGCACATAATATACCTCAACATACAAAACTGTCCATTGTTCTATACCTGTACACAACTGTCAATTTGTATATTGTTATTCCTTATTTACTTGTTCTTTTTAATTCTTATTTTTATTGTCTGTTTTTTTTCTGTCATTGTCATTCTGTTGCACTGCGGTAGCTTCTGTCACGAAAACTAATTCCTCTTATGTGTAAACATACCTGGCAATAAAGCTCATTCTGATTCTGATTCATTGCTGCTTATTCTGGTCAGGAACTGCCAGTTTTTATATTCAGATTCCAGGTACTGTAAATCTAAAATAGTAATCGCAGTGGATCCCGTTTGCTTCACTGTCTGCTCTCCCATCCGTATTTACTGCATCGTGACACTGAATATTAGATTAAAGCAGTCATGAATTGAATTTCCTGAGGTGCACTTATAATTTTACTAGGAATTTTGCTGGACCTTTGTTATTTTTATAAATAAGGCAGAAACTAGAAACCATTTAAAAAAATTTTTGTTACTTGAAATAAAATAAATGTTAACTGAAAATAAAATGTAAAAAACGTTGTTTTTGTTTGTATGTTTATTTGTTTCAGCCAGTTGCCAAATCAACTTTTCTCTTTTCAAATGTATTGTATTAAAATAACTAGAACTAAAACAAAAACAAACAAAATTAATAAACATTTAACTAAAATGAAAAAGCAAAACAAAATAGAAACAGAAAAAGAAAACTGATTTAAAATACTAAAAGTAACAAAGCATTTTCTGTGTGCGATGATCATACCTGAGCCATGTTAACACTTGAATATGAAATGCCTTTCTGCATTTATGAATGAATGAATGAATGAAGATGAATTAATTAATTATGCATTTATATAGTGCTTTATCATGTATTGTTGTACACCCAAAGCACTTTACAATCATGTGGGGGGGGGGGGGGGGGGGAGTCTCTCCTCAACCACTCACCACACACCAGCTACAGGTGGAGAGGAGAGAGAGTCATAGAGACAATCAAGTGTATGCTCTCACCACACACCAGCTACAGGTGGAGAGGAGAGAGAGTCATAGAGACAATCAAGTGTATGCGTTCACCACACACCAGCAACAGGTGGAGAGGAGAGAGAGTCATAGAGCCAATCAAGTGTATGCGCTCACCACACACCAGCTACAGGTGGAGAGGAGAGAGAGACATAGAGACAATCAAGTGGATGGGGATTATTAGGAGGCCATGATTGACAAGGGCCAGTGGTGGGAATTTGGTCAGGACACTGGAATTACACCCCTACTCTTTACGAGAAATGTCATGGGATTTTTAATGACCACAGAGAGTCAGGACCTTGGTTTAACGTCTCATCTGAAAGACGGTGCTTGTTGACAGTATAGTGTTCCCATCACTATACTGGGGTGTTAGGACCCACACAGACCACAGGGTGAGCACCCCCTGCTGGTCTCACTAACACCTCTTCCAGCAGCAGCCTAGTTTTCCCAGGAGGTCTCCCATCCAGGTACTGACCAGACATTTGCACTTGAGTGTTCATTGACTGTCCCAGAAAAACGATCCTCTGTGTCTCCGTCGTTTTCTATATCTCTTAAGGGGACACAAGTCTGCTTTTGTCTCAGCAGATGTGCCATTAGCATTGGTATAAAGTCTGACATTTTTACATTTTGACATGGTTTTCTGAGGCGGAAAGCTAATCTTTGTTTTCCCTGTGCGCATTTTGGCACTAAAACACTTTTTTCCCCACCAAATCTTTGCTCATTTTACAACAACACAACAAATCATGAGAAAAAACGTTTTCACGTGCCACTGACAGATGTTTGTTTTTGTAATAGGCATAAACTTGCTTAATTTTGTTCAGTTTCTTAGAAAACAAGACATCTCCAGTAAATAAATATTGGCTTAAGGATGTTTAGATATATGAACTGGAAAACAAAACAAAAATACTGAGCAAAATATACATTTTCATGAATTTATGCTCCGATTTAAGACCTTAATTTGTGGAAGGGCGAATTAAGGCTTTTTAAGACTCGCAGAATCCCTGTCAAATGCAAATTCTGACATCATTACATGCATATTTATATCTCTGCAAAAATATATCTCACATTTAATATTTTTGGCAAATGTTACTATTTTCAGCACAGTCCGTAGACGAGCAATGAAAGATGTTTTGAGCTCTGAAACCTACAAAATGATTCTTATATGCAAAAAATCAGGAAACCCTTTTTTTCCTCAATTGACGCTTCACAAAAACCTGCCTTCATTATTTATTGTTGCTATGTCCGACAAGCCATGCCTCGCTCACGCCACACATCATGTTCTCACGCGGTGAAAAATACACCACGGAGCAAAAGAGGAAACTGAACACACACCGACAGACAAGACAGAGTAGGTTACTTCTGGTATGAAACAAGGTCTCAGCTTTCAAACTTTGTCAGTTTTTAGGAAATTCAAACAATGAATACCGTTTTGTGGCTCTTTAATGTGTCGTGACAGATCGCTGTATTGCCTCAGTTCAAACAAGAGAACAGATCGACTTTTCATATTTATTTAAAGCACGAAATATACATGAATGGACATCATAAGGTATTTTATTTCAACTGCAGAAAGACTTTTTCAGACAGGCTTCTGAGGCAGCGCAACGGTTTAATGATCTATAACAAAATAGAACGAGTTTTGGTGATAACTAAACAAATATTTAATTACTATTATACTGATTTCTCGCTGGAAATAACATCAAAAGTGCAAAAAGTTGGTCAGAAATATACATTTGCACTGAAACTGACCACCAAACGCAACTTTAGCTGCCATCTTAATTTTTTTAGCTCAACCAACATGGAACGGAACGCAGAGGATTGTGGGATATCAAAGGCAGCGAAGGATACATCTATGCTGCCTTCAAAATTCAATCAGAAGAAGGTACCTCCGGAAACAGGAAGTGAAGCAGTATTTGGATTGGGACGCACCTTGATGCTTTCCCGCCTTGGAATGCTGCCTCTGAAGTAGGATTCGAAAATCTATTTCAATTCCAGAATTGAATACTTAAGGTCAGGAATCGGATACTTGTAAAATGAAAAATTAAATTACGTATATTAATTCCTGTGTGTGCATCTTTTTTTAGGTGGCGAAAAGGGGCTGTTAAAAATGTATTTGTCTTTGAATCATGCATTCAAGAGATTCATTAAAAAACACTGATTCATCCAATAATGTCATTGAATCATTAAATTCATAAATTCCAATCAGATTTTGTTTAGCTGCCTAATGTTTTTTTTACAGAATTGTGAGGGAACGACAACATACATAAAGTCTAAATTTATCTAGAATCATGCAACTCGATTTTTTACACAAACAGCTGTTATTTGAGTCGTGTTTTTATGTAGCTGACAAACTTATTTTTTTTTATTATTATTTACTTCATTTTAAGGCAACGGGTTTCCTAAATTTAAGTTAAAGTTAAGTCAACTTTTTACAGTGTGGTATTCAGCAGCAATTAAATGTTTTGCAAAAAGAGACACAGAATAAATATATTTGATATCTAAATGTTTGACTTTTGTGATTCCACGTTGGAATCGAAACTAGGTCTCAATAAGAATCGCAATCGATAAGCAGAATTGGAATCAGAATAGATAAAATGCAAACGATACAATCTTTTAAGTTTAAGTCACCGAAGTTAATCTACTCTCCTGTCTGATTTGTTTGTTGGGCGGATTCTGCGTTATGATTGCCTGTCAATCAAGCTCTTTGCGAACGGTCAATTCATGACCCCTGATTTTGAGTCAGCGAGTGTGAAAGAAAACACTAACCTTCAGATTTCGATCCCCACACAGCAGCTCAGATCCTCCTGCTCCAGTGGCCAGCAGGCCGATGAACATCAGCCCTGGCCGAGCCTCCACAAAGGCTTGAACGGTAGCGTCGCTCACACCTCTCCAGCCCGACACATCCAGAGACACGAGCTGCGGAAGGATCCCTGGGCGCTCCAGCAGCTGCGGCACCAAACAGTCTCTATCCATTACCAGCCTGTCATTGGAGATGTCCAGGTGCCTCAGCGACCGCAGCTTGGAGAGCACTAAGATGAAGCTGGAGGTTGGCATATCCAATTTCTGAAGCCCATGCGCAGTCAGCGACGTAAGCCGTGGCTGACAATTCAACAGAGGTGTGAGATCCGTGATGTTCGTGCCGGAGACATCCAAGCTTTCCAGCATGGGCATGGCACAGATATCCTCCAGAGCTCTGTCATCCAGGTCCGTCCAGGCCAGAGAGAGCTTCTTCAAGCCCCGGAGCATGCTGAAGGAGGCCTGCAGCGACGCTTCCCCGTACAGACGCAAGCCGTCCATCAGCAGCGTCTGGAGGCCCTGTCTGCAGAGCTTGTTGGATGTAAGATTGTGGAGAACATCTGAGATCGTGAGGTCGCTGTGTATATGTGAAGCGTTCAGCTCTTGGAGCTTGTGAGGACAGAGTGAGAGTCTGAAGGCCTCGGCCGAGAGCTGCGAGGACCGGATGTAAGCGTGGCGCAAACGCAGATGCTCCGGATTCTGGAAGATGCCTACGGTTCTGTCATTGAGGACTCCTGAGACAAAAACAGATCAGTCAGGACTAGAGCTGGGCATCGCATCCAAAATAAAAGCTTTTGTTTAAAACATATGGGTGTGTACGGTGTATATTAGGGCCGTGGAAATAAATCGATGCATCACGTGTCGAGAAATGATTCAGCATCCATTCTGGTGATTCTTTCTCGACTCGAGTTTGGTTTTGAACAGCAGATGGCGCTGCAATCGTACTCTGCTTGTTTCCAAATCCTTACACACACACACTTGAACCTAAAATAATAAATGCATAAAATTCGAAAAGGTTGAAGAAAATCACAAGGGTGTTCACAGTAGGCTGTTTACATTCATCTTGCATCATAAAAGCATTCTGAGCCGAGGTGAAATTACCGACTCGGCCGAACGCAAAAGCACTCTTCTTCATGAGCATTTGAGTTTGTGGAAAAAAAATTATTGAAGCCCCGTTCTCACCAACAATGATAAAGATAACTATAAAGATAAAGTTATTAGCGTCCACACCAGCGGGCGATATTGTCTGTTTATTCTAAGCGCTTTAATTCTCAAACTCGTTACAGCAGGGTGGATTCTGATTGGCTCTGATTGGAAAAAAGTGATTCCAATGATATCGTTTCTCTGTGCCTTTATCGTTATAGCTGTGTATTGATTTATATTGAGAATGATTTTTAGATCTATATTTTTATTGTTATCTTTATAGTTGTAGTGCTTGGTGTGAACGGGCCTTTAGAGCGCCATCTGCTGTTAAAATCTAAGCTCAGACAGATGTGATGCATTCATAAGATCGAATCGGCATCGATTTATCATCGCAGCCCTAGTGTATATTTATTATGTATATATCAAGACACACACATACAGTAGGCCTATATATTTTGAAAATAGTTACATGTGTTTAATTGTGTACAGTGCTGCTTGAACGTTTGTGAACCCTTTAGAATATTCTATATTTCTGCATAAATATGACCCAAAACATCGACAGATTGTTATATAAGTCCTGAAAGTAGACGAAGAGAACCGAATCAAACAATATTTTCTTTGTCATTTATTTATTGAGAAAAAATTATCCAGTGTTACATATATATGCGCTGCAAAAGTATGTGAATCTTTGCTTTCAGTATCTGGTGTGACCTCTTTTGCTGCAGTAACTAAAGGTGAAGTTTCTTGTAAATGCTGATCAGTCCTTCACAATAACATGTTTGCTCATATGAACTGTTTGCTTAGGTCCTTCCACAACATTTTAATTAGATTAAGGTCTGAACTTTGACTCAGCCGTTCCAAAAAATTAACTTTGTTCTTCTTTAACCATTCTTTGGTAGAATGACTCGTGTGCTTGGAGTCGTTGTCTTGCTGCATGACCCACGTTCTCTTGAGACTCTTAAACAGATGTCTTGACGTATAGAGTTTGCTCTATAATTCAAAATTCATTGTTCCATCAATGATAGCAGGCCGTCCTGGCCATGATGCAGCACAACAGGCCCAAGCCATGATACTACCACCGCCATGTTTCACAGATGAGATACGAGTCTTAAGCTGGAATGCAGTGTGTTCAGCTTCTCATTTAAACCAATAAGTTCTATTTTGGTTCCATCCATCCATTGAATCTTTCTCCAATAGCAAGACATTTTCTTTTTGGAGAACAGTGGCTTTCGGCCATGCACACCATGGTTGCTCCATGTTCTCCTGATGCTGGACTCATGAACATTAACATTAGCCAATGTGAGAAAGGCCTTTAGTTGCTTACAAGTTACCCTGGGAACTTTTGCTACCTCGCAGACTATTACACGTTCTGCTTTAGAGTGATTAGAGCAAAAGGTTGTGGGTTCGATTCCCAGGGAACACACATACAAAGAAATATATATAGCCTGACTGTAAGTCACTTGGGAATAAAAGCGTCTGATAAATGCATAAATGTAAATATAAATGTAAAAGCGGTCACTGTGGTGGTACCTTTTCAAAAGGTACACTTTTGTACCTATTAGGTTCAAATATGTACACTTTAAGTACTAATATGTACATTTAAATGTACCAAAACTGATCCTTTAGGTACAAACATGTACCCTTAGAAAAGGTGACAGCTTTTGCACCTTTATTTCTGAGAGTGTGGATGTGATTAATCGTTGCCCAGCACTAATCAGAACATCAGGTCACAGATCTTACATGCATCTACACGGGTTATAGTGAGCAATCGTACCCTCATCAGTCATCTTGTGCAGTAGCTGATCGGCCAGCTCTTGAGGAAACACAGGGCAGTGGCAGAAGTGCAGTGACCCGTCCTCTTGTGCGACACAAAGCACTTCTACATTGTGACACACCCAGGCCATGCTAATGTCAGTCAGGGAGGACGGACCCTCTTCATCCTGAAACAACAACTATATGAGTATAATATTGCTCCTGATGAATTATACTGATGACGCCTTTAGTCTGTGCTGTGTAGCAGATGCTTTCTAGACTCATAGAGATGAGTCTGCATGAGTTATAATGAACCATATCAAATCAAGAGTAAAATAATACGTCAAATGTTTTATTATACAATGTTAATTTAGACACGTCTGCATACTTTTGAGGCAGCTGTATTCAAATCATACCCGTGTTAAACAAATACATTTAATCCTTGTGCTGTTCAGAAAATCCTTGACCTAATTGGTTTTTATTATAGACCTGAAAAACTGATGAGCATAAGTTGAGATCAATAAACAATCAGTTACAAAAACATGACTGCAAACTGTTGACAAAACAATCGAATTCAAGATTTGGAGATAATATACCATAATGACAGATCTACATCTTTTTTAAAGAATAAAATACATTAAAAACAAGTAAGAAAGTTAATTAAATTGCCAAAATGTATTTTAAATACATGCTAAATGTAAATATGTTGCTCAGTGAAATATATCATTTTAAATATAAATATATTTACTTTCAACCCAATAGAACAAAATATGCATTATTCCTTTTTTGACTTGTTTGACATGTTACAGACAACAAACAAAGTCTACCTCATGTGACTGTATTTTCTTGGAAATAAATACATCAAGGGCAAAACATATTTTTAAATGGGGAGAAGGTAAAGATAAGATATATATATATATATATATATATATATATATATATTCTGTGGTATAGTCTGCACAGTTGCTATTTGCGCTGTAAAAAGAACTGAAACATTACCAGTAATAAATGCATGCAAATTTTCCTTTCACCTACAGGAACTAATAATACCATGTATCACATGCCTTTTTTCTTTTTTTTAAGTTTAATCAGAGATCAAGCTTGCTCACTGTAAAGCAGTATTTAATCACTTCATCTCTCGCACGCTGTGTAGTGTGTTAATGAGCATTGAATAAAGTAACTCACCATTCTAGACGTGATGAGTTCAGCTCGTGTAAAGCATACGGGCCTGCTTTCTCCTCCAGATAAATAATCTTATTACTGCAGCTAACGCTGAGCTCTTAAAGAACAGCTATTCTCGGAAGAAAAATAAAAGAGTACTGCTAGTCCAGTTTGCGTACAGTTGAGAGTTTCTCAGCGCAACTGTCGCTTTCTGTTTGTTTGTCATTAAAAAACTAACGAGCAACTTGAAATAAACTTGACATCTGATCATGCGTGGTGGGCGTGTCTTTGGGACGTACGCGGCTGTTTATTGTGGTGGGCGTGTCTTTAGGCTGCTTTTTGATTGGTTGCTTGTGCAGCGTCATTAAAACCGCTCTTCATAAGGACAGCGGGCAGCACATTAATAACAAACGCAACGTGGATGCTGTCTTATCAACAAATACCAATGTAATTTATTTAAAATACTGATTAGTACTGTTAGTTTTGATGTTGCATTAAAACAGTACTTTTAAAAAGGGAACTTGCTATTAACCTCCACTTTCATAATGATATGTATGTAAAGAATGACAGTGATATTTACAAAATACATATAATATACATTGAGGAAAAAAGTACTTTGAAACTATTTTATCTCAAAATTGGTTAGTTTGACAAATTTATTTCACAAATAATTATGAAACCGGAAATAAAACTGACATTTTGAAGTAGAAAGACTGAAATAGCCTAGTATTTCTTGTAAAAAAAAAAAATCTGGGCGAAAGGTGTTGCAAATATATGCTAAATATGGATTAAATATATTTTTGAAATGAAAACTATATTTAGTTTCAACCCTCTTACACCAAAATATATTTTATAATTTATTTCAGAAATGTATTTCCAGTCGTACAGTAGCTGTACATTCAGGCCAAATGCAAATATGGATGAAATGTGCCATATTTTTTTAATATATAAGCCAAATATGTATTTTAAATGCTTTGTGTGTGTGTGTGTGTGTGTGTGTGTGTGTGTGTGTGTGTGTGTGTGTGTGTGTGTGTGTGTGTGTGTGTGTGTGTGTGTGTGTGTGTGTGTGTGTGTGTGTGTGTGTGTGTGAAATATACTATGTATTATATATATTCTCTCTTTCTCTCTGTCTCTGTATGTAGAAAATAATTTTGCCCATGTTTAGCATATTCTGAAATATATTTGGAAACACACATTTCTTTATTTATTTCCATATGGAATATATAATACATAGAGCCTACTAAATATATTTTGCACTATATGTCACTTATTTGTGTATATATCCAAATATTTACAAAAAGGCAATTTTTATACCACAAGTGTTGTATATGTTCAATTACAAAGTGTTGCATGCTTTTGTATGTTTTGCCAGGGGTTGTTTATCAATATGAAATTATGATTGCCCTGTGCCGTAAACTCTCAAGTATCTATATTTGTGTCAGGAAATGTTGATATAAATGCATAGTTGTGTAGTTGTTTTCAGGTCATCACATACTGTCAGTGTCTGCATATAGACTTGGAACGGGATGTTTATAATATTCTGTCATGCATTGTGTCAAGAACTTATTTATGTTGTGTTGATTTAGGCCATTCTTAATTGTCAATTCATTTTGTTACACAGTTTGCTGGCTCTGTATCTGGATTCCTAAAACAAATATGACGTATTATATTATATTCTCAAACTTTGATCCTAAAAAACACTTTGTTCAGAGCTGATGCTGATCCAATAATGATCCCATTACACCACAAACCTCATGTTTTCCACATCACCTCGAACCACAAAACTGCTACTCTTCAACCAGCAACTCCAAAACTGTTTTAAAACAGCGATAAAACTTCAATGCTTCCAAAATAAAGTGTGTCTGACGCGTATTAAAGCATCATTCGTGAGGTGTGTTTAGGATCCTTGAGCAATTATCAGTAGAGAGCAGGTCACATGCTTTCCTAACAAAAACCCGCAAAAGACTAAACTTACGTCAGAATGAGCCACAAACAAAGCCCCCGGATGATTATTTTATTCCTGCAGTGTTTATATTGGAATAGCATGTCCTCATTTGCAGACTGTGACCTGAGACATTTCTTTATTAAACACCAATACAAATGCCACATTCCAGCTCAGATGGAGCAGATGCAGATATCTCAAGACAGTGTATTTGTTGCATAGTTTAGAGGGAGCTTGGCTTGTAGGCAAAACAAATGCACAAATGAGTCAGTATGTATTTTTAAACAAACGTACAATGCTAGTTTTATTAACTAAAACTAAAATCATACTTTTTTCCCCATTACTTAGCTACACTAATTGAAATCAAATAAAATAAAATAAACGTTTTATGTCAGCTAGTAGCCAAGGCAAAATTGTTTACCTTGATGTACTAAGCAAAAACTGAAATGGAAATATATACACACATACACACACACACACACACACACACACACGCACGCACGCACACTGGTGTGAAAATGTGAATAAAACCTGCCTGGCACTGCGTGAAAAATAATTGCCCCCTGAATCTAATGACTATTTGTGCCAGCCTATGCATCAACAACTGCAATCAAGAGTTTGCGAAAACTGGCCACGAGTCTTTCACATCGCTGTGGAGTCATTTTGTCCCACTCTTCTTTGCAGAATTGTTTTAATTCAGCCACATTGGAGGGTTTTCGAGCATGCATGGACTGTTTAAGGTCATGCCACAGCATCTCAATCGAATTTAAGTCCAGAATTTGACTTGGCCACAAAAAACCTTCATTTATTTTTTCTTGAGCCATTCAGAGGTGGACTTGCTGGTGTGTTTGGGATCATTGTCCTGCTGCATAACTCAAGTGCACTTGAGGTCACAAAATAACGGTCGGACATTAATCTCCTTCAGGATTTTCTGATAGAGTGCAGAATTCATTGTTCCGTCAATTATGATGGCAAGTCGTCCAGGTCCTGAAGACTATCACACTACCTCCACCATGTTTGACTGTTGGTATGATGTTCTCTTTATGAAATGTGGTGTTGGTTTTATGCCAGATGTAACGGGACACACACCTTCCAAAAAGTTCAACCTTTGTCTCATCAGTCCACATGATATTTGCCCAAAAGTCTTCGGGATAATCAAGATATTTTTGGCAAATGTGTGACGAGCCTTTGTGTTCTTTTTGGTAAGCAGTGGCTTTTGCCTTGAAACTCTCCCATGGATGCCATTTTTGCCCAGTCTCTTTCTTATTGTTGAATCATGAACACTGACCTTAATTGAGGCAAGCGAGGCCTGCAGTTCTTTAAATGTAGTTCTGTTCTTTTATGAACTCCTGGATGAGTCGTCATCAGAATCAGCTTTATTGCCAGGTATGTTTACACATACGAAGAATTTGTTTTCATGACAGAAGCTACCGCAGAGCAACAGAATGACAGTGACAGAAAAAAAAACGATAATAAAAGAATAAAAATAGAACAAGTGAATAGGTAATTACAATATATAAATTGACAGTTGTATATACAGGTGTAATACAGTTGACAGTTTTGTATTATGTGCGAATTCGTAATGTAGACTAAGTTTGTGTTAGATAATCAAGTGTATAAGTGTATAAATAGTGTGTGTTCCACAAGTATTGTCAAGTGTTCATGAGATGGATTGCCTGAGGGAAGAAACTGTTTCTGTGTCTGGTCGTTCTGGTGCTCTGAGCTCTGTAGCGTCGACCAGATCGTAACAGTTCAAAGAGTGAGTGTGCTGGATGTGAGGGGTCCAGAGTGATTTTGCCAGCCCTTTTGTTCACTCTGGACGAGTACAGTTCTTGGAGAGTATAGGGGGGGTTGTACCAATGATTCGCTCAGCAGTCCGGACTACCCTCCGTAGTCTTCTGAGGTCAGATTTGGTAGCTGAGCTGAACCAGACAGGTATTGAAGTGCAGAGGATGGATTCAATGATGGTAGAGTAAAACTGTTTCAGCAGCTCCTGTGGCATGTTGAACTTCTTCAGCTGGTGAAGGAAGTACAACCTCTGCTGGGTCTTTTTCACAATGGACTCCATGTGATTGTCCCACTTCAGGTCCTGAGAGATGGTGCTGCCCAGGAATCTGATCAACTCCACTGCAGACACAGTGCTGTTAATGATTGTGTTAAAAGCCGAGCTGAAGTCCACAAACAGCATCCTCACATAAGTCCCTGGTCTGTCTAGATGTTGCAAAACATAATGCTGCCCCATGTTAACTGCATCATCCACAGACCTGTTTGCTCTGTAGGCAAACTGAAGAGGATCCAGTAAGGGTCCAGTGATGTCTTTCAGGTGGGCCAGCACCATTTTTCAAATGACTTCATAACCACAGACGTCTGCAGTCATTTAGTCCAGTAATTTTGGATTTCTTTGGGATGGGGATGATGTTCTGTTGAAGATCTGTGTGAAGATGGGGGTTAGCTGGTCAGCACAGGATTTCAGACAGGCTGGTGTGACACCGTCTGGGCCTGGTGCTTTCTTCCTCTTCTGAGGTGTTGCTGGAGGTGTTAATGGTTGTGTGGAGAGGTGTTCAGAGCGGGTGTGGGGTGTTTTTCAAACCTGCAGTAGAACTCATTCAGATCGTCTTCCAGTTGTTGATTCTCCACAGTGCTGGGGGATGGTGTCTTGTAGTTGGCGATCTCTTTCAGACCTTTCCTCACTGATGCGGAGTCGCTGTAAATGAACAAAATCCTTAGATTTTCAGAATAATTCCTCTTTGCCACGCTGATCTCCTTTTCCAGTGTGTATCTTGGCGTGTTTATACAAAACATTACCAGATGTACAGACATACAGATGTCTGAGTTTTGCAGTGAACCACGGTTTGTCGTTGTTGTAGGTTAAATGAGTCCTGGTAGGAATGCACATACTATCTTCACAGAAACTGATATTAGATGTTACAGTCTCTGTGATCTCGTTCAGATCGTTTGCAGCAGCTCCAAAAACACTCCAATCAGTGAGGTCAAAACAGGCTTGTAAAACCCGCTCTGTCTCATTGGTCCATCTCTTTACAGTCTTTACGACAGGTTAAGCAGATTTAAGTTTTTGTCTGCAGGTTGATATAAGATGAACCAAACAGTGATTTGAGAGTCATAAAGCTGCTCGTGGGACAGAGTGACATGCCTCCTTAATCGCTGTGTAACTGTGATCCAATATATTACTGTCTCTGGTGGGACATGTAACATGCTGTCTGTATTTCTGGCAGTTCGCTGGAGAGATTTGCTTTATTAGAGTCCGGATGTTGTTGATTCGCTGATCAGCGAGTTCCTGTAAAGCTGAGCTCACGTGCGCTCGCGGAGGAATATAAACACGAGAATGAACGAGCAAAACTCCCACGGCGAGTAGAAAGCACTACAGTTAACGAATAGCACTTCTACATCTGAACAACACATTTTCTTTAACACTGTTACATCTGTACACCACCTTTCATTGACGTAAAAGCATGTCCCTCCTCTACGCGATTTCCCTGTTGATTCTGCGTCATGATCAGATCTGATCAGCTGAAAGCTCGACAGATGAAGAGTGCTGTCGGTGAAGGCGTTGTTCAGCCAGGTTTACGTGAAACACATAGCAGCAGAGTTTGAGAAATTCTTATTTGTCCGGGAGAGGAGAAGGGGTTTGTCTGTTTTGTTGGGTAGACGGCATTCGAAATCCACACTGTCTGAGGTTCACAAGCTTACGGCTCGCTTCCCCCATTTGTGCGTCCTGCGTTTGGTAAACACCACCACTCCACCGATTACTATGTCTAGCAAAACATCAGAATAATTGAACAATGGTGAAACATCACATGGTGTGTGCTGCCGAATGTCCAGCAATTCGTCTCTGGTGAAACTGATTGCAGGGATATAACTAAAGACTGGACAAACTAACAAAAACATAAAAACAACTGCATACAACGAGTTGAGGCTGCCATGAGCGGTGCCATCTTGTCATACTGACAAAAAAAAAATAACCTGAATGTACTGTAAGTCGCTTTGGATAAAAGCGTCTACTAAACGCATAAATGTAAATGTCATGCTTGTCATTGAGCTCTTGGAGTAATTTTGGTAGGCCGGCCACTCCTGGGAAGGTTCACCGCTCTTCCAAGTTTTCTCCATTTGTGGATAATGGCTCTGACCGTGGTTCACTGGAGTCCCAAAGCCTTAGAACTAGCTTTATACACCTTTCCAGACTGATACATGTCAACTATTTTGTTTCTCATCTGTTCTTGAATTTCTTTAGATCGCGGCATGATGCGTTGCTCTTTAAGCATGCTTCACTTTGTCAGACAGGTTGTTTTTAAGTGATTTCTTGATTCAACAGGTCTGGCAGTAATCAGGCCTGGGTGTGTCTGGTGAAATTCAACTCAGCTTCCTAAAATAATGAGGTCAATCACAGCTCTTTCATGATTTAACAGGAGGGGACCATACATTTTTGATGTAGAGCCAGGTTTGGATAGCTTTTCTCCTTAATAAATGAAATCATCATTTAAAAACTGCATTTTGTATTTACTTGCAATATCTTTGTGCAATATTAAAATTAGCTTGATGATGTGAATATTTAAAGTGTGAAAAAAACACAAAAACAGGAAGGCAAAACTCTTTTCACGGCACTGTATATACTGTATTTATATATATATATATAGACAAAAAAATACAAAATTAATGCAATTACTCAAATTAAATCTCATCAAATTGTTTCTCTGTAAAATGTTGTTATTGTGACAATTATATTGCAGATTGCTCTTTTATAAAAACGTAGTTGTTTCATGATTATACTTGTGATTATGCTTTCTTTTTATCAGTATTACAATGCTTCCCATACAAAAAACTGCCCCAAATATATTTTAAATAGGCTTTGCATTTAAATATGCTAAATAGCATATAAATAACATTTAAAATATGTTGTAAAAAGGGATGCCCAAAAGAAAAAGTATTTTCTAAATGGAAAATATATTTAGTTTCAACCTTCATATACCAAAATATATTTTAAAATGTATTTCAGGGGCAAGAAAATACATTTACAATTTGACATTAGGCAAAATGTGGATGGAATAGAGATCAAAACTAGATTCACAATGAATGAATGAAACATAAATTGTAATATTTTTTTCTTTTCTTTCTTTCTTTTTTGGGGAATCGGGGGTGGCGTATTTTAACATTTTTTTTTATTTTCCTTGCTCAAATGTATATGTTCACATGAGTTAAGGCCCGTACACACCGGGACGAATATCGGCGCACGTTATTCGCCAGCGTTTTTCAACGCGTTTTTTGTGTTCACACCCAAGCGATTTTCGCTGACGATGAGCCGAGTGAACATGCAAATTCATTCCCTGACATTAGATGGCGCTTAATGTAAAACAGAAATACCCCGGTACACAAGGTGGCACTGCGCAACTTTACGCTTCTGACACTGGCTTGTCACTCAGAAGAAGAGAGCAAGTATTTACGTGCTTGTCAAAATCATACAAATTTGTCATAAAGTTATTTGTGTTCAGACACCAACAAGACCAGCAGCTCTACATTCATCTTGCCTTGCATCTTCTTTGTCTTCTAATTTCTTCCCTGCAGTGTAGATCTCACCGTCGTTTAGATTTTTTTTATAGTAATAAAAATAATTTAGTTCAGTTAGAGGACACTGCAATTAAAACTGAACGCTGCTGCTTAAAGCAGTGCACCGAACGAACGAAAGCCGTGCATCACAGTATTAATTTTTACCTGTATTTTAAATCAAACATTGTGTTTGGGGTTATAATTGATAACCAGATTTCGCCGCGGGATTAATTTCCTGAATATAAGGTGGTAACGGCCGGTAACTCTGGTGCAATTTGAAGGGGAGCGGGCGGTCTAACATTATCCCGTTCCTGACGTCCTTTCAGAACAGCATATCTGCGCTTTATTCTTATCGAGCACCGGTACAGCCTGCACTCGGACCGTTATGCGCGCGCTGCAGCACGAACCAGTGCTTCGTTTTATTTGCGGGGTCTGAGCAAAGCATGTGCAACGATGCAGATATAATATACAGCTCTCAAACAAAACTGGCAGGTTGTGATGAGTGACAGATCAGAATAAAGATGGAGTGTGAATGTCATTGAAGGACGTTCAACTATCTTTCCTTTTTTGTATTATGCTTATTCTATCATTTTAAATGACAGACTGTCAAATTTATTTATTTTTCTCTGCTGCACTTTTCACTGTGTTAACAGCAAGATGTTAAATTAATTTAGTATTTTGACAGGACTTATAAAATATATATTAGGCTAAACCTACATTTTTTTCTATTGTGTTGTAGGCTGAATGTTAGCATAAACGAATTATATCCTGACAAAACGAATAAAAATAAGGATTACAATTTTTATGTAACTTTTTTCTCTCTGTGACACTTTAATCCGTGTTGGCAGCAAAATGTTATTGACATTTTTCTGTCAATAAATACAAGACGAATAAAATAAATACAATTTTATGCAGACTACACTTTTATTTGTTAGCCTAACTATCTGTTCAAGCAGAAATATGAGTGAACCGAGAGCGCACATATAGTTCGTTTGTGCATCATAACGGACATAACGCGCGCCTATAATGCACGATCCTGTCACTGTAATCATCTTTTCCTTGATTACAATAGTCGTCCATCAACACTTATGTGTACTATTGTGACACTGGTGGCTTCTTTTATCCAACTGAGAGATGTAGTTTGCGTATCATATGATATATATACAGCGTTTTTGAGCAACCGTTCAGTCTGTATTACACACGATGAGAAATATGTGCTGCTCCGAAACACAGAATATGTAGAGAGGTGGTAGGCCTACTGTTATTTATGAATAGGCTATATATTTTTTTACATGACTTAACATACGAGTCATAATATTAGTGAATATATTATATTGTAGTTTTATCTCTCCCCCTGGTTGAGAAACACTGACCTAAAGCGTGATCTTCCAGCATTGTCTTCGTGATCGATCTATTGGGCATCCCTGCTCTAAGTGATGTTTAAAAAAAACATTCGTTTCTCATTTATTTCAGAATTTATTTGCTGATTTTTATTTTATTCAAACACAGTCCTTGACGCAGAATTGCTGCTGATATTAAAGTCAAAGTAAAACACGCACGGTGCTTACAGGGTATTGTAATGAGAATTTATTTGCTGATTTTTATTTTATTTAAACAGTGCTTGACGCAGAATTGCTGCTGATATTAAAGTCAAAGTAAAACACACAAGGCGCTTACAGGGTGTTGTAATGTAACTCCCCATCGTGTGTAATAATGGGAACATTTCCTCACTGTCACAACCCTAGTGCTCAGCAAGTTTTGTGTTTGAGCGCCCCAGGTTGTGTTTTACTGTAACTTCAGCTGCTCCAGACACATGAACAAAAGCGCCAATCTCATTGGTCGGATAGTTTTTGACGCGGCGCGTCAGACCAAAAAAACGAACCCAAGGCGTTTAAAAAAAAATGACGGTTTTACGCGTGGCGTTTTTCGTCTTGGTGTGCACACTCACATTGGCGCCCTTTGTTTAGTCATGAGGCGTTAAACGTCGGCGAATAACGCACGCGAAATTCGTCCCGGTGTGTACGGGCCTTTAGACAACAAATAGAGATTTTCTTTAACAGTTTTTCAACATATATGGATGTATTTTCTTGGACTGAAGTATATTTTTAAATGCTTGAAAAACACATATATATCTTTTAAATATATTTAAAAAAAATACACAAAAAAATTAAAAAAACAATGTTTATTGCTAGAAAATATATTTTGAAACATATTTTATCAAATATGTATTTTAGGCCATTTTTTTATATTTTAAAACATATTTTAAAATATATGTGAAAATCTATATTTTTAGCCACGTGGGTTACTCTGACCAGCGGATAATTATTATTATGTTTTTACATTCAAAGGAATGATGTTTTAAATTGATCAGAGCCAGAGAAAAAATATTTTTTTATTTTAAAAAATTAAATAAATAAATGAATACGAATACATAAATATAATCAGCTCAGATCATTGTCAAAAAATAGTGCACATGACCCAGTACTGGACATTGTTATCACACAACCTGCTGTTTATTTACGGTGATTTATGATAAAAATGCACTGAAAAAATGTATGCCCATAATTTAAGGGTAAGTGTTCGCAAACAAATGATTTAAGCTACATTTAAATAAATTTAGTTGAAAGTTCGTCAGATTAGTCGTTTAAATGTATTAAAATAAATTGATTGATTGCAACCACTTACCTTAGTAAATTAAATGAATAATTTTTTGTTCAGCGTTATGCTTTTTAGTAACTTCACAGTCAAATTCACACATAATTGTTATGAAACACAAAATAATGTGACCGTTATCTTTATTTACAGTATGGTTTTATTGTGTTTCTTTTAGCAAAAAAACACGATGCGAGTGAAATCTGAGATTGGAAGACAGAGTTCACCAAAATACTGTCATCCAACAAATTTCCCTCATATTTAATATTCCCTAAATCAAGAAATATAGAACATATATATAAAACCAGAGCGAGAGAAACTACTGCTTGCAGCATAGCTGAGGTTGGCTCCTAAAACCAACCAAATGCACTGCAATGGAGGTCAAAGCACACATAATAATTCATATTCTAATCTTTACGTGCGAACAGAGACTAAATGCATCCGTGAAGCCGGAAACACAATGGCCATGGCTCTGGATACGCACGTCCTGATCTTGGCACAGTTTTCCATAAACGACCAGAAATAGACCCAGTATCACTTGTGCTTATTGAAAAGTGCATTGTGTGATCCTGCCAAAAGCTAAAGCCATGATATTTTGTTCCATTTAAAGTGGATTGTTTGTATGTGTATTATGTTTATATTATGCATTTGTTTGTATTAAACGGAAGGGAAATGTTAATGGACCTAGAGATGTGTTTAAAACTGATGTTATCAATAGAGACTGAATAAACATGTGGACATGATCATATGAGTGCAAAAACAAACATCAATTCTATTCTGACATCTCGATATGTAAAGGAGTTTATTGACATGAAATCAAATATTGAAATTAGATATTATGAGCGATAACATTCCAGACATAACAAAATGTCTTCACTTGACCCTAAAGAGGAGGTCAGCTTTTGTTTGTGATGGATTACATTTAAAAAATTGTAAATGACAACAGGTTGGTAAAAAGAATCACATTGAATCAAACATATTATAAATGCATTTCTGCATTAATGAGGGTTTGATGAGAGGAACTGGTTACAACTTCATTCATTGTTTCTGCCAAGAGATGCTAATTACGTAGTTTCTGCTCATGCAGAATAGATGGAATAGACTTAAAACAAACCAATTTGATGCATTAGTTATTATTACAGTCACTGTTGCAATACTTGCAAGGAAGGAACTGGAAGAAGAGAAAACTGGCAACTGCTTATAAGGCCTTTCCAGTTAAACCAGGCCTGTACACATAACATTTATGACCCTGGAGCTCAAAACCAGTCATAAGTAGCACAGGTATATTTGTAGCAATAGCCAAAAATACATTATAGGTGCAGAGTGATTTTTCTTTTATGACAAAAATCAATAGGATATTAAGTAAAGATCATGTTCCATGAAGATATATGGTAAATTTCCTACCGTAAATATATAAAAACTTAATTTTTGATTAGTAATATGCAATGCTAAGAAGCTCAGCACAAATATTGTCCTATCATAACAAACCATTCATCAATGGAAAGCGTATTTGTTCAGCTTTCAAATGCTGAAACCCTCATGACTGGGTTTGTGGTCCAGGGTCATATTTGTCTTGCAGTTCTGTAGCCTATTACATATTAAAATTGATACACAACACTAAACAATTCAATCAAAAAGTGAATCCTAGACTACGGACTGTCTTATTTAACAGTCTATAAAATGCGTTTCTGAGCTGTTCTGTCATCGACTACATTGAGATATCATCATGCAAACACAGTTCATTTTATTTGTGTGTTTGAGAAGTATGCTGCTTTGCGAGCTCAACCGGACTAGTGTTTGAACACTATAGTTATCTAAGTGTGCAACTTTCACTCAGAAGGCAGACAAAGCCAACAGTACACAATGTTCCCTTCACTGAAGGAACTCCCCCTATGTGCAGCTGGCACGAAACGCACCGTGACCTTTTAAACGTTTAAGAGCTTCAAAATCATCGTGGCATTTTTCTTTACACGTTTAGACATTTGTATAACTTATCAAACCTTATAAATGACAGTGTTTGTGTGCATAAAACTCACAATTGTGACTTTAAACAAGTTGTTCGACGAGTACCAACGGCACAATGCAGGACAAAAAAACGGACCGTAGCATAATTGCGGTGAGAGGGGGGGGGGGTCCTAACATTACCACAAGAGAGTTTTAAATAAGTGGATATAATTAATACACAATTTATCAAATATATTTCATACAATATCCATATAAAACCAAAGGCAAAGTATAATATCAACAAAGTAATAATAACAACACCCCAACGACATCCTGTTTAAAGTTTCCCCCGCGTAGATAAATGGTTTCGTCCTCAGACACTTAAATCGTCCCAAACCTTATAAGAGTTTGATTTACTCACAGCACGCAGTTCACATTTGGATATTTAGATGAGTACGTGCTGTTATGAATCTGCTTATCGTGTATGCTATTCTGGCAGACGATTATTATCTTTATTGCTAAGTTTTATTTTGAATGACTGGTTGCCAAATTGTAACAACTGGACACTTGGATTAAGACAAGAAATACGGGCATTTTTCGCCTTTTTAACATTGTTAAGCCGTTTTTTACTTCGTTATCTTATATCTAACAACCGGACAGTCGTTTGTAATTATTTGACGTTACGATTTACAGTATCTAAAAGGGCTTAATTCACTTCTGCAACACGATCCATTGTTGAAGAAAAGATGTCATCGTCTGCAGAACCGTTTTCCTACATCGAAATGAGTCGAGTCAGCGCTGCTGGCACTGGTATGTAACTTTATTTCTGTATATTTCTCGTCTCATCTATTTATATTTGGTGTTTGAGTCACTCTGCCTTTGTTCTGGTTCAAACGCAACCTAACGTTAAGTGTCAAGCGTTAACGTTAATCGTGGGAACGACAACCCATCAGTGTTCAGTGACGGTAGCATTTGTGAAAGTTAGTTCGTATGATATAAAAGTGAGTTAACCAGTCTTGGGCTTTTGATTCGTTGAGTTGTGCATGTCTCAACATGTCATCCCCGAGTTCATTCAGGTCAGCGGAGCAGGAATATCGGGCCGCCGAACTAGCGACCCTACTACGGCGAAGCGTTAGCTCATGAATATTAAATGGGTAACGATGACGTTTGCTTGGTAACAGACTCTGAGCGTCCAATCACCGAACTCGATTAGAATTCATGAGTCTCGCGAAGTCTTTAGTTCAGCCAATCGTAGAGGTCCGCTGGTCAATGTCATGTTAATGTTGTAAATATTCACTAATCTGAACCTTCTCCATAGTAGAAGTGGTAAAATCTCCAGCGGGAATCCCAGGGAAATCCTGAGCGTCCACAGCTGTCACTTCATAGCCCAGGACAGGCGAACTGTACCTGGTTAACTTAACCGTCTCTCACGAGAGAGTAGGCCAGAGTGAATATGTCTGTGTGCTCACCATCTGCTTTCCATCAAAGAAGTCGTGTCTGTCGCTGCTTCTTTCCTCTCTGAATGCTTACACGTTTAGATATTTACCCTATTATATTACCTTTTTGTGCTCTATAGTTTCTATTCAACAGTTTGCAAATGCCGTTTGTATTATGATAATGAACGGACATGTATATAAACTGACAAAAATGAAACTTTTCAAAGGCGAACATTGTAATGCTCAATCATATTTTTTCCGTGTGAAGTAGTTTAAATGTATCCGTTTTATAATACAATGTTTTAATAAAATATTCCTGTTAGCGCCTAATTAGGTTTTCTGTGCAAAATAGTTAAAATATTTAAATCTAAATACCTCAGAATATTAAAGATTTTTGTATAAACCTGTTAATTCTTTTAAATATTTTTGAAATGAAATACTGGCAAAACTTTTTTAATTACCAGTAACCAAAACCTGACAAATTGGCAATTAATTGTGAAAAGCTGGAGGTTTTCCAGTAAAGCAAAGCTAGAAATGTAACCCTTGCTGAACTGTTTAGTAGGCTATCATCTCACACTTATGTTTTATTAATGTTTCTTCAAGCAGAAATCCTCAGCGATGATCATCTCCTCAGAGAAATGGAGCCCGATGATTTATCACAGGAGGCCGAGTGGTACTGGTCTGACATATCGAGGTAAGATTGAGTTATTTAAAAGCATTTACGTCTTTATCAGCTTGTTATTCAATTAATCCCACTAACAATCAAACTCCACTGTGTCGAAACCATTAGGGAGGAGGTGAATGAAATTCTCCACGGCATGCCCGATGGTGCGTTCCTGGTCCGAAATGCTTCCTGCAAGCGGCAGGGAGAATATACGTTAACCGTTAGGTAAGGATTGCATGATTCATTAGCCGCTTACACACATGAAGCAGACTTTTGGCCGTTTTGCTTGCTACACATTAGCCCAACATATCAGTGAAACCGTGATGTGATTAGCTAGTATTTTAGCATCAGGGGTGTAAAATATACTGCAAAACTGCACTTAAGTTAAAGATATGTACGATGTTTACTCCTTGTACCCTTTCCAAAAATACTTGAGTGAATGTAAAACGCATCTACATTTAATTATACTTAAATATTCAAGAGTTAAAGCGATTTAAATTGAAAACAGCAGTAGAGATTTTCTCATCTTAGTATTATTGATGCAGAAACTGGTCAAAAATGACCATGATTTTCTCATATATATATATATATATATATATTTCTCAATATCCTGAAAGCTGTTCCTTGAGTGTTTTCAGTGATTTTACACTGGATTGACATTTGAATATAGTTATTTATAGACTAATAATTAAGACTAATCACATACTCTGTTCACACTTGACTCAAGTTCATCAATCTACTGAGATGTTGTTATTATTAAAACACATCACTATAGTTTAAAGTGTCTGAAAGGTGTTCATCCAAAAATGAAGATTCTGTCATTATTGTTTTCTAAAGTCACAAATATGAGACACATCATATGGTCTTTGGACGTTTAATCTGCATGATGTTGTAATGGAGTAAAAACTATTATTGTTTAAATGTAAATGCCACGAGTATTAAGTTTTAACAGAACTCGAATAAAGGACAGATTCCCCAAAATAATACTATAATAGCGAAGTAATGTTACTCAGATATTTTACACGGCCGCTGCTAATGTTACAGCTTTATTTTGCGCTGTATACATAATTGACTCTTTACTCGTGGACTTTTTGCTTATCAGAGCATCCTAACCTTGATTTTTTTTTAAGTGTAATTTGCTATTAAGTTCATCTCATGGCGTAGTTAACAAATAGTCACTTTAAAATGTTTTTAATTGTTTTACAGCTTCTTAAGCTGGCAAATAAGACTGCGAGTTGCCAGATATGATTTGTTGGCGTTTCACCAAAGGGTGACTTCAACCCGGTGAAAAAGCATTGCATTTACAGAAAGCACTTTCTCGAAATCCCCACAGGAACAACGGCACCAACAAGCTCATCCGGATCCACCATCAAGATGGGAAATTTGGGTTCTCCGAGCCTCTGACCTTCAGCTCGGTGCCGGAGCTGATATCTTACTACAGGCAGCGGAGCTTAGTCCAGTACAACCGCTCGCTGGATGTCACGCTGGCTTATCCCGTGTCCCACTGTGACCCGCTCCGTACCTGTCCTGTGAGTCTCACGGGGAAGACCGTCTTAGTTGAAAAGCATCTTTTGTTTATGCAAAGTGTTTTCTCCGACATGAGAACACCTTTAGTGATTACACGTATGGCATTTTCAGGATCTACCTGTGAAGGAGGAGTTTTTGAGCGCCACCAGAGAGAAGCTCCATGAATGTTTAAGACTGTTTCAAAAGACGGCGGAGTATGACCAGCTGTATGATGCTTGCACTGCATTATTACAGGTAAGCCATGCAAAAGGTTCAAATCGGCCTTACTATAGTATTACTTTTTATTTTTATATTGTTCAATTCGCAACTGAATTTCTGTTTTAGTATTTTGCTTCAATTTCTTTTGTAGTTTGTATTAGTTTTTATATAAAAAAATAAGATACTATGTAGGTATTTTTATATTTTTCTTAATTACATTAAACAGTAATGATAAAAAAATCCTTGAAACAAAAATTATTAAGACAAGTATAAGTAATAATTGCTAAAACAAATAACTAATCTATATACAGTCATGGACAAAAATATCGGCACCCTTGGTAAATATGATCAAAGGTGTATTTGAGAATTTTTTTTCATAATGATATTTCCCCGCATTTTTAAATCTTCCTTTCCAATGAAAGGTTAAAGTTTTGTGATTTTATTATTTTTTAAATATCAAAGTGGATTAATTTTTTACAGCCTTTGATCATATTTACCAAGGGTGCTGATATTTTTGGCCATGACTATATATTTATATATAACTACATAGAAATGCATAATATAGTATAGATTTAACCTATTTATTATTCACTTAAGGAATGCAACATCTTCACATCAGAAATGTATGTTAAAATCAGCCTTATTATAGTATTTTAATATTGTTTTCAATTCGCAACTGAATTTCTGTTTTAGTATTTTGCTTCAATTTCTTTTGTAGTTTGTATTAGTTTGTATATTAAAAATAAGATGCTATGTAGTTAGTTTTATTATTTTTGAATTTTTCTTAATTGCATTAAGCACAGTAATGATTTAAAAAAATCCTTAAAACAAAAAATAATTAAGACAAGTATAAGTAATAATTACTAAAACAAATAACTAATCTATATATAGTCATAGCCAAAAATATCGGCACCCTTGGTAAATATGATTAAAGGTGTATTTGAGAAAATTACAATAAGATCATAATGATATTTCCCCCCATTTTTAATTCTTATTATCCAATGAAAGGTTAGTTTTGTGGATAAAAAAAAAAAACACAGATCAAAAGGATTAAAGCGATTCATTTTTACAGCCTATTTTTTATCATATTTACCAAGGGTGCCGATATTTTTGGCCATGACTATATTTATATATAACTACGTAGAAATGCATAATATAGTATAGATTTAACTGATTTATTATTTAAGGAATGCAACAATTTCACATCAGATAAATGTATTTATAATCACTGTCGACTAGGAATAAGTGTTTTATAAGTGTCGAGGATTTCAAAGCGAAGCATATTCCTCAACACTGATTTATAATATAGTATAATGAGAGTTGCAAGTGTATAAAGCTGCTTAGTGAGCTTGCGCTTTAATAAAACTCTGTTTTGAGCAGTATAGAGCTTATCATTAATAATTTAAACACCTCTGATTGGCCGTTGGCAGTTTACGCCTTCAACAGACACGTCTGTGATTGGCTACAATGCTCAGTGCTTCAACCGCTCGTGTAAAGGCGCTTGGGAACTGAATATGAAAACTACATTCTGCTCATTTATTTGGTTTTATTTTAGTTAGTTTTAAAGGCGATGATTTTAGTCTTTTTTTTAATCTAATTGTTAAAAAGAGGAAGAATAAATGTATATCAAGCATAGCAGATACATTGCTGTTCTAAGATTGTCTCTGATGCTTTACAGGAAATCCAGAGGAGAAACACATTCGAGGCCGTGACCGAGGTCCGTGAAGAACGGTGTTATTCTCACGAGAACGCTTGCAAGGATTTCCCAGACACCGTCCACAGTGAGCTGAAAGAGTGAGTGTTCATGTGATCTGTGTGTTTAACTTAATCACAGCAGTACTGAAAGAGGAATGAAGTCTGGTAACGTTGAATGTGGCTTGCCAGGGAAACATCAGGATGTTATTATATGTATAGTTTCTACTGTACTCGGGGGTTGTTAGTGCATTCCTATGCAGAGTCCCAAGTCTCCATCATAATGCTGCATTTACAGTAAAACATGCAATTTTAGGGCTGTACACTTCATCAAATCATGATATGGACTAGTGTCTGTGAATATTAAACCCTCAAAAATACTGCTAGTTAAATATAAAGTCTGCAAGTTCTGTTTCGAATGAGCAAAAATAGATATTTTTAGTGAAACCCGAGTGATTTCTGTCCCTACAAAATTATGACCCTTCAATGAGTTTGATTCATTAATAGATCTTAAACTAATGCCATTTGAATGAAGTGATTTAATGCAAGTCTTTTAAATTCAGGCTAAGTGGATCATAGTTTTGTGTGAAAGGACTTTAAACGGAGGGACAGAAAGCTCTCAGGTTTAAAAACATGTGACACTAGACTAAGAAACATACCAGTAATTATGTATTTCTACAAACATTCTACCGGTCACCATTGATTTGATTAAAAGAAAGCCTCTTAGGGAATATAAGGCACCTTCTGAAGCGGTTTAATTTCCGTGTTTTATTAATGAAGTCAAGGGAGCGAGTGGGGACACGTCTGGTGCTATAGGTCTATAAGGTCTGTACAGACAAAGGCACGATGGCTGGGGAGCGGGAACTGGTGTTTAGAAGACAAACAGAGGTGCTCTCGATGAGCTCAAAACAAACAGCGGTTTGCTCATTGAGTGGTTGTTTTCTCTCAGGTCTGAATGTGAAGTAAAAGATGAGCTGCTGGAGGAGGAGAGCTGGTTTGTAGGAGATCTCGGTCGATGCCAGGCAGAGGAGCTGCTCCGCGGGAAACCGTCTGGAGCGTTTCTCATCCGCAACAGCAGCACCAAGGACTGTTACGCCTGCTCTGTGGTGTAAGTCATCATAATACCTTAATCATAGGATGACTCAAATGCATTCCGGTTTGTTTATTAATTTGCACAGAATAGAAATGTCCTCATCTTTAGAGTCTATAGTCTCGTATTCGTGGAGTCTTCTCCACATTGCATCCTATTCTGGCCAAAAACCGCTTGAACGTTTTGAGTTTACTCGCTTCATTTGCGCATGAAATTCACTACACAACAGACGTGAATTCGTGTCATGGGAGGGGCTTCTGCAGGCAGCTCCAGTCTCGTTGCTAAATGTATTCCTGTTTTTGTAAAAGTACGAAGTAGTATCGTAGAGCTCCGGGTACCCACATACAACCACCATTCATTTGTCCTCCATTGTTGTTTGGGATTTTCTGCCTCCGCTCATAATCACGTCACTGCTAGAGCAAGCTCCTGATTGGTTAACGCGCTGTGAATATCCGCCAAAGTTCAGATTTTTCAACTCGCACAAATGGCGCGTCAAACGCTCAATTCGCGCCGCACCATTCGTGCGAATAGCGCAGCAGGATTGTCTATCGCATCTTTGCATTGATTTAACATATAAATCATTCGCGCGTAACGCTTCATTCGTGTCTGGTGTGAACGCACCTTTAGACCGGAGGAAAGCAGCCAATCGCCGTTTGCATTATGTAACGATTGTTGAATTCCTCTTCAATAAACTGATTCATTAGATTGAACAGATTCATGATATGACTCAACCTTAAAGGGAAAGTTCACCCAGAAGATAAATTCTGTCATTTACTTGCCCTCATATTCTTTCAAATCTGCATGATTATTTTTTATGCAAAACACAGAAGACCTTTTGAAAAAACATTCTTAACCAAGCAGTTTTGTTGTGCACTGACTTCCAATGTATGGACAAAATATCCTGTGTTGTGTTGCACAATATATTCATACAGTTTTATAATGTCATGAGAGAGACATAATCTTCATTTGTGGGTGAACTATCTCTTGAAAAGAACTGAAATGAATTAATTTTAAGGCCTGGTTTCACAGACAGGGCTAAGCCAGGATTAGGCCATTGTTCAATTAGGACATTTAGGTCATTTTGATAAACGTGCTTAGAAAAAACATCACTGGTGTGCATCCTGAGACCAAACAAAGGCACTGATATATTTTATGATCAGTCAGTGCGAGTTTCTTTCAGTTGAAACGGCTCAGAATTACATTTTAGTCTGGGACTAGGCTCAAGCCTTGTTTGTGAAACTGGGGGTAAGAGGTTTTGTTTTGTCAACATTTTAATAAGAGATGCTATTAAAACATCAAATAAAGATCTTAATATTCATACCCTCATATCACGAGACAATCAAGCATTGCAAAACTAGTCTAAAGACTCTTTACAATGGAAACATTTTTAAATCAAGATATATTTACTTGAGAAGCAAAATAGCATAATATATTAAGTTTTGTATTAAAAATAAAGTTGTTTAAAATGAGAAAATATATGCTAGTGGGGCAATAAAATATTTTCCCCCTTTAAATTAAGATTATTTTTCATACCTCATTGGCAGATTTTTCTTATTTTAAGCAAAAATAACACATCTTTTGTCATTTTGCTTTTTAAGCAAATGTATCTTGATTCAGCAATGTTTAGATATATGTATTGATAAAGCTAATGGGCAAATAAAAACCATACTCACCGTATTTTTCCACAGCTGTTCTCCTCCTACTGTATAACACCATTAAATAACTTAAATATAACAACGCAAAATATTAGACCACCTTTGTCCATATTTTATAGACAAATTATACATACCGGTGATTGTTTGCTTCTAATAATCTTCATTAATATTTGTATAAATGGAGCGCTTCAATGGTTATGCCAGGGTTGCTCAAATCTTTCCCTGGAGGGCCAATCTGCAGAGTTTAGCTCCAGCCCTGATCAAACTCACCCGCCTGTGATGTTCTAATGATCCTGAAGCATGCTCAGGTGTGTTTGATTAGGGTTCGAGCTAAACTCTGCAGCAGATTGGCCAGATTTGAGGATGCCTGGTTTATGCTATCATGCAGTTGTTGAGCTTCGATCATAGTTTAATTCTGCCAGACAAAAAGTGCAATTGAATTGACATTTGACAACTGAACATTTAAAAGTTCAAAGTCAGCGTTAAAGTGGTATTTCTCCACCAGTCACTGATTATTCCTTCACTGTCAGTTATCAAAGTTATGGCTTTATTAAAAGCTGATCTGGGAAATAGCCAATCATAGCGCAGAATTTCACAATGACACCTAGGGTGGCCAATTACATTTTGGGTTCCCGGATGGTCCACTACTTGAGATTTAAAATTCAAAGTGCAGATCGACGTGCACGCTAACGGCTAATATTGCACATTGCGCGGTGGACAAGGATTCTATTAGAACTACAAACATGGCGGATATGCGAGACTGACTGACAGGCGGTGAAAGGGGTTTACGTGATAAATAGACAATGTCTAACTTGATTTAAAAATATAAATTTAATGTTATGCACGTTATATTTAATCTGCAGCAACATTGTGAACTTTTATAATGATACGTTTGGTTATTAACTATTAAATGCATCCGTATGTATTGGATTCTTATTAGCTGTGGAATGCAATCAATCTATAGATGGTTTGATCGTGCGCACGCGCGCGGACCGAAGGTAACTTCCGGTCTGTGTTTGTGTATCGGGCTGTTAGTGGCGCCGGCTACAGACACAGTTAAAGTGATGAGTAATGAAGTTGGGCTCAGGTTGTTGTGCTGTGGGATGGGTTTGACATGCATACATTTATTTGAGGCGACCCGCCACAATATCAACACTTTCCCAAAAGGCTTTGTTGAATAAACATGAGCACATAATGCACGTTTAAAAATCAAAACGAGGCGCAGGTGTTTTATATCACTATATTTCTGTGAAGGAACACCGTCTTTAGAAAATGTTTGATGTCATTTTAATTTCATCGTGCATGTTATATGTCTGATAAAGCAGCGTTTATAAGCTCAGTGTACAGCCGTTACCGGCGCAAACCTCTTACATTAACGTTATTTCTCCCGCTTTTAAGCGTCTCCTGCTGGCAGAGAGTGAATTTGCATTTTTAATAAGTCCGTAAAGTAGTTATCGCTGCATCTCATTCGGTCTGATTTATGAAGCAAACATATTTAGCTTGTTATAAAAAATTATCTGCTCCAGAGGGACTTAGCTGTTGTTATTGATTCTGTTTGTGAAGCGTCCTTGAGCCTGGGAAAGGCGCTATATAAATTAAACATTATTATATTATTATTATTATTATTATTTGAATGTCTACCGGAAGATAATTTAGGGCCACAAACACGCGCATGCGCAGCAACGTTTGTTTATGTTGTTGCCGTCTATAGTTTTACATTTACATTACATATGAAGAGCATTCTTGTCATGATAGTCCCGCGACTCGCAGATCAACGTGCCTCTTCATTTCTCTCCAATACAGTAGGAAATTAAATTAAACTAATTTTGATAACCGTGATAAGATGATTGACAGGGCACTTTAAACAGTGACAGGACTCCACAAAAAGAGTAAGGCATAGTATAAGTAGGTGAATTGGGATGCAGCACTGGTCTAGTTTTCTAGCAATGCATCATGTTTTAGTTTTTAATTGAATGTGTTGTTGGTTCCAGCTTCCTAACCCTGCTCTGATCTCTTCATCCACAGCGTCGGCAGCCAGGTGCGGCACTGCGTGATTCGCCACACGGAGCGCGGCTACGGCTTCGTCGAGCCCTTCGACCTCCACAAGTCTCTGAAGGATCTGGTCATGCACTACCATCACACCTCCCTGGCACAGCACAACCAGGCTCTGGACGTCCGGCTGGCGTATCCGGTCCACGCCGCTCACTAAACTAACTGCACTTAGACTGAAGGAGATCTCGCTCGATCTTACCGTCTGAACAATGCACATGTGCAAAGAGAGAAGCGACCGTCAAGCTGTGTGTTTGTATATGGCACTTTCCAAAGCATTCCTCGCGGTCATAAAGATACTCCAGTACTTGAACAAGAGTTTGATGAGCCCTTTGTAGACATGTTTACAGACGCTCACAAAAAAGGGTTTTGTGATGCTCTTTTAATCAAACAGATGTAGTCGTAGTTTTGGTGGGGGTGAATGATTATCTTTTATTACGATTCATTCATCACCCTAAACTTTTTTTAAATAAATTGTGAATGTAACACCGTTATTGAAACACACACTTCAAATCTTGTAACTAAAACAAGATGCCTGCAGTTCGTGCTCTTTTTCGCACTCAAGTAAGGATTTTACTTTTTTGATGCATGGTTTATTTGTTTGAGAGAAACATCTTGAAAACCGGTTTTAGTTTATGAAATTTGAATACAATTTTAGAGACCGCTTGAATAATTTGTGCACAGAGTATCCATTTTGCACAGAAAATGTATTTGTTGAATTTCCGTTTCTGGCACACTTCTAAGGTTTCTCTTTTGTACTATGCTAGTGCTTGTACTAAAGCAGGACGGTGTAGTTGTCTTCCGGGCTGAACTACACAAGTGTGTCTGGTTAACCACACAATGCCAAACTGCTTACTCTTGAGATGAATGAGCAACCCTTTTTATTTGTCAGCAGCGGACCGTACAAAGTGAACATTTCCCCTTTTGCGGAGCTTATTTTTTTGATACAGTCTTTTCTCTTGCATGCTTCTTAAATAAAAACAAAATGATTGAGAATAAAATGCAGAGCTCATGTCTGAGTTATTAAAGCGGTTGTTCATTACACATGTTGATGGTCTTAGAAAATCTCCTGACTGAGTGACTTTGAAACATCATGTTAACTAGCAGTCAGAGTATTAGTAGACTAGTTATAGTTAATAGAATAAGTTGACTTGTACTTGCAGTCATTTTAATGTCAGTGACAAACTATTGGTTTTGTGAATACTTTGAATCTGTTTTTATTTTTATAGTTTAGTTGTGTTTTTATCATTTTTATTAGTAATATGTTTATAGCTTTTTATTTTATATCAGGGGCAGTCGTGGCCTAATGGTTAGAGAGTCGGGCTCATAACCTAAAGTTCGCGGGTTCGAGTCTCGGGCCGGCAGGAATTGCGTTCAATACCACGACTGAAGTGCCCTTGAGCAAGGCACCGAACCCCTAACTGCTCCCCGGGCGCCGTACGATGGCTGCCCACTGCTCCAGGTGCGTATGGCGCTTAGGATGGGTTAAATACAGAGATCTTAGGGGGCAGTTGTGGCCTAATGGATAGTGTCGAACCCAAGGTTGTGGGTTCGAATCCCGGCTTCTGGCAGGAATTGTCCACGACTGAGGTGAGACCTTTAAGCAAGGTACTGAACCCCCAACTGCTCCCTGGGCGCCGCAATGCGGCCTGCTCCACTTGGATGGGTTAAATGCAGAGAAAACAGTATACTCTGTATAATTATGTATGTGACAAATAAAGCTCATCTGAGCTTAATTTGTATTTGTTTTGTTATATAAACTAACATCGTGTATATCATTAAATTCTTCCAGTTAAATTAAATTCCAATTAAAACATATTTTATTTTAGTTAATGAAAGGTTCTATGGTTTTAGTATTAGTTAATTGTAACCACCCTGAATATAATTTAGTGAAAACTCAAAGACCTCTTCATTAATTGATAAATCCCTTTGCTTTCCCTCACTAATGGCACGGTTTGGTGAGGACGAGGCAGAGTTTCCTCACTAATGGCACGGTTTGGTGAGAAAGAGGCAGAGTTTCATCACTAATGGCACGGTTTGGTGAGAAAGAGTTAAACGGGTGACTCTGGCAGGATTTATGGGTCGTGATTCAGACGAACCGTGTGCCGAAGGGACGTTAGGTGGGACGGTGTAATCAGGTTGGACGTGAGATGGGGTTTGAGATTAGCTCTCGGTCTCCACGTCAGCACTATGGACGGGCTTAAAAGCTTTGTGTGTGTCAGTGTGTGAAGAGCAGCAATTACATCACGCAAGGACAGCCTGTAACAAGTGTGCAGGAGTGAGTCAACCCAGATTAGCTTCTACACTCCACAAAAACTACATTAATAATGACACAAGAATCCTACTGCAGCTTTTCTTTATGAAATAAATATAGACTTGTGATTTACATCACTAAATACTCACATTTATTCATAAAGAAACAAAATATAGTATATAGATATCATTTTTAAAATGTATTTTTTACATTTAGTTTTAATTACATTTGTAATTGTATGTTCTTTAAACAAGGAAAGAAACATTGGAGGCCAACGTGTGGCATCTTGTGCTGTTTTAATTGATAAACATTTATCTGTTATGAATTATCAACTTGAATATAACAGTGCCGTCACTATTATCACTACCTGATGTTGTTAAATTATTTGTACTTTTTACTTCAAAATGTACCAAATGTTTAATTTAATTTATTTACTTTTGTGTTTTAAAACAGCCAACAAGTCGAGTATAAAACATATATGAGCAATGGTAATTCTTTTTCGAAAGTTTGTTTCAGGATAGTAATTAAAACTGAAAACACACACACACACACACACACCACACACACACACATTTATATACTTTATTTGATCCAACATTACAAGTCAAAGTTCATTTAGGAATCACATTTTTTGAATGATCCAATAGATTAAAACAGATCAGCACATTGTTATGTATTATACAGAAACATCGCCTCTTCCAAATAAACATGCTTCCTTTAGTTGCTGAGATTGAACAGTACCTTACCAAATGTTTGGCACTTAGATAGCCCCCCCCCAATACAAAGTCCACGGACCGCCAGCCTGTGTACATGACCCAGACTACCAAACACTAGCACATAAGCTGGCACTTGTACCCAAGGTTCTCAACGGTCGATATCAATGACTGATATTTTAGAATCTTAGAGCAGTAAGAATCCTCCATAAACAAGTCAAATGCACATGACACCTCAAATCGTGTAACTGTTTTGCCATTCTGAGAGATGTTAACGATATCGGGTGTATTAGCAATTCCTAGAAAAGTGTTTGCAGGTGAGTTAAACATTCAGACTGTATAGTAGTGAGTTTAAAGATCTGCTCATCAGCCACGCAGGGAATCTGAGCAGCAATGAGCTCCACAAGTCTGTCCTGTCTGGCGGTATATAATCCTTTAAATGATGAACAGCTGTGCATGGTGTGGGCTACTGACTCCAGGTGGTGGTGGGGGGACCACAGTGATACGTTGTATTTTGTAGGAAGAACCTGCAGACATGCTTTTACACAGAAAGTAAGAATCTCCTCACCAGTGTTGGGGAAAGTTACTTTTAAAAGTAATGCATTGCAATAGTGCGTAATTACATTACTTAGTTACGTTAATTATGCAGTACTTCACGTTACTTTTTAAATATGAGCAGGGCTTGATTGTTTTTTTTAATACAATAAGTTATATTTATAGCGAATATAAAAGCCTTTCACACCAGAAAGTGTAATGAATAAACCTCAGACTGAAGGACGAGTAAATCACGTCTGTACAGAAGAACACAGGAGAAGAAGATCAACACTCTTCAGCAATAATAAACAATGAAGCACAATTATTAGTTTATCTAAAGTCATTTTTGCTTATTAGTATGATTGAACTGATCATCAAAGGTCAGCAGCAAACACATCGGTTAATAAAATGAGATTAGATACATTTGTGTTGTTTAACATGTTTAATTATTGCAGGTTTGCGTCATAATCTGAGTTTGCATTTCACTGTTTTAATTAATTTTGATGAATACTGAATCTGTTTTTTGCGAGTGGGATTCTTACATCAAATGGTATCGGTCTGTGAGGTCTTTTCCACAAATCACTTGTTGGTAGGAGTCACAGCATACATCTTTTATTATGTCCACATAGATCTTAGGGAGCACACACACACACACACACACACACACACACACACACACACACACACGCGCGCACACACACAGACAGACGCACGTACCCACACCCACCCACCCACCCACACACACACACACACACACACACACACACACTCACACACACATACACGCACGCACGCACGCACTCACACCCCCCCCCCCACACACACACACTCACACACACACACACACACACACACACAGACAGACGCACGTACCCACACCCACACCCACACTCACACACACACACACACACACACACACACACACACACACACACACACACACACACACACACACACTCACACACACATACACGCACGCACGCACGCACTCACCCCCCCCCACACACACACACACACTCACACACACACACACACACACACACACACGCACGCACTCACACACACACACACACACACACACACACACACACACACACACACACACACACACACACTTCAGTTTTCTGTCTCTGTGTAATTTTAAACACGTCATGTGCTTTAGTATGTTAATCAACAGATTAAAAAGTGCACTTTAAAGCAAAAAAGAAAGATTATTAAAACATATTATTTTTTATTTACTTTAATATACCCTCTACAGTATGCAATATGATATCAACAAGGAAAAATGCAGTTGTACTGTTTTTCCTGCTTAAAATGTGACTAAAAAAATGGGACACTATATCAATTACATTATTAATATTTTTTTTTTTGAAGTTTGTTGCCTCAAGACAACATTATACCACAACGGACAAATTTAAACGTTTGACATTTCCATGCATAAAAAATAAATATATTTATTGTTAACATTATTTTCTTTTACCAAATACTTGAACAGTTAGTTGTATCTAGTTTTTAATGTATTACATATCTCATGTTTAAAATGCATATATAAAATGCAATTTCATATCCAGATGTTGCTCTCAGGAAATATTGTACCATCGTGGATCACTAATATAACAAAACCATCATATCAGTTATCATATCAAAAAATTACAATCAGTGTTGTTTCAAGGTAAAGAAATTAAAAATAATCAGCATAAGCTTATCCTAATATGCACCTTATCCTTACCAGCATACGCGCACACACCACACACACACACACACACACACACACACACACACACACACACACACAGACAGACAGAGCACGACACACACACACACACGCACGCACGCACGCACGCACACACACACACCACACACACACACACACACACACACACACACACACACACACACACAGAGACAGACGCACGTACCCACACACACACACGCACGCACGCACGCACGCACGCACGCACGCACACACACACACACACACACACACACACAGAGACACACACACACACACAGACAGACGCACGTACCCCCCCCCCCCCACACACACACACGCACGCACGCACGCACGCACGCACACACACACACACACACACACACACACAGACAGACAGACGCACGTACCCACACACCACACACACACACACACACACACCACACACACACACACACACACACACACACACACACCACACACACACGCAAGCACGCACGCACGCACGCACGCGCACACACACACACACACACAGACAGACGCACGTACCCACACACACACACACACACACACACACATACACACACACACACACACACACACACACACGCACATGCATGTCAAATCTCCTTCCTCACAGCTTGTGAAAGCTGAGAAAGCCATTCCTCTCAACAGAAAAATCATAATATGTGCTGATTTAGTATCTGAATTACTGTTTTACAAAGCCATTAACAAAATGTTGCAAAAATGCAAATACATTTAGATCATTCTAACTCTTTTCCTTACTAATATCTCATAACCTAGCTGGCATGGCAAGCCGTTTTGACTTTTATTCCTTTAAAGGATATTAATTCTTGATATCAACAATTAAATTGGCTGCCCACTGCTCCAGGTGTGTGTGTGTGTGTGTGTCCACTGCTCCAGGTGTGTGTGTGTGTGTCCACTGCTCCAGGTGTGTGTGTGTGTGTGTCCACTGCTCCAGGTGTGTGTGTGTGTGTCCACTGCTCCAGGTGTGTGTGTGTGTGTGTGTGTCCACTGCTCCAGGTGTGTGTGTGTGTGTCCACTGCTCCAGGTGTGTGTGTGTCCACTGCTCCAGGTGTGTGTGTGTGTGTGTGTGTGTATGTGTGTGTGTGTGCACTTGGATGGGTCAAATACAGAGAACACATTTCACTGCTGGTTATACTCTGTATAATTGTGTGTGACAAAAAATGCTATCAAGATTTGGAATTTTTCCTAGTAAGAATTGTATTTCTGAAATGGGAAATTGGAATTTCAACTAGTAAGAAATTAATTCCTGATATCAACAACTGATTTTAAATGGCAGCCTATGGTGACATTTAACTTGTGAAAATACAATTACAGACATTAACCATTTCATTCTTAATATAATATAAATATTCTTAATAATTCTTAATATAATATACTAGTGGAAATGCAATTGCTGATATAAAAAATGGCTATCTATCTAATTCCTGATATCAAGAATTAGCATTTTAACTTGTATAAATTGAATTGTTGATATCAAGAATTCATATCCTGTGAAGGAATAAAAGTAAAAATGGCTTGCCATAAGCAGGCCCACATGGCCTCATGTGATTCCATCACGGTACAATGTTGCCTCGAGGCAACGTGAAGTTTTTTGTAATTTCCTAAAATACATTTGATGATATATAATGTAAAGTTTTTGAAAACACTTCTGTTTTTTGTAGGCAATTATATGGATGAAAATGTATGATAAATGCACTTTTCATTAGAGAAAATAGAGTCATGTGACATTTGCACATGGCAAAATGGACCCCTGTGGGTCATGTGACCACTTTTTGGGGCATTTTCATTGAGTGTTAGTGTTTGGGTTCTACTACCACGAGATAGCATTTATCAATTGTCTCATTTTATTAAAAAACCCTCAAAAAAAGTATGTTGCCCGAAGGCAACACAGTACCATAAAGGGTTAATATAAACTGTAATCAGTTATTACTACAAAGTGCACTTTTTAAAACTGCATTACTTCCATGTGTTAGGAAACATTGATCTGTTTATAGATGGTGCTGATCAGTGCATTACAGACATCTCCTGGCAGTTTGTATCTAAACACGCAGCTTCTCTGGTCAATAGTGCCACTGAACACTATAAAACATCTAGCGTTTGTTTCAGAGGTGTTGCAGGAGGCGATGAAGTTCATCTTGTGCTACAGGTTTTGTGATCATGACTAGCCCACTTCAGCATTGGTGTCTGTGATGACAGTTTTAGCAGTTGCTCTGTGCATGCTTTGTGTCTGCAGTCATAATCATAAACACTGTTGTTCTTCAAACACCGAACAATTGGTCTGTTAGCACAGACACGCCTGCTGAACATGATTTAGTCTAACCAGTCTAACAAGTCGTCCATTTCAGCCCCAGCTTAAACCAAACCCTGCCACAAACTAGAGAGAAAACAGAGAACAACGACTTAAGATATCACAGCATTTCTGTTCACATTACTTTTACTTCATATTTCTGTGTCTATCTATATCTTACAATCTACTTATATTTTCCAGGAAATGTATCAAAGCAGATATTCTCCCTCTGGATTTATTCTTAATACCTATTTCTAATTATTATTAATTCTGTTTCTCATATCTTCTTTGTTTCCTACAATGCTATTTCTCTTTCTTCAACATAATTCAGTGGGAAATCACTTGTTGTACTGTGTTATTCTGTCCACACCATTCACACCGACCCTGTCGGATAATCAACAATGCTTTTTAAACTCGTCTTATTCATATGTGACCCTCTCTGTGAAATACAGGCTAAAGTCTCCAAATCGAATTACAAGCATCAAAGTTTGATTTCAACCATTCATTTTACTATAATTGCAATCTTTGACACGACCTTACTCAGTCAATATTAAAGATATAAAGGTGAAATGTTCACAGAATGTTCTTCGCCATATGAAGGATGATTTTTTGTTAAAAACAGCAAATAAAAAAACAGACTTTAGCTGTGTTTTCACAGAGAGGGTCACATATATTTATGCAATGGCCTACTTTGTCTTGTATTTAATATACATGCCGTCCTTTCATTATTCCAATGATGTTGCCATGTTTGCTTTATTATTAAGTTAATTTCTGATCTGCAATGACATATTTCACTTGCCATAACCTCTATTTCCACCGATTGTAAACTATCCGTATCTTCATTTTCTTTAATTCCAATATGATTGAAACTTAACTCCACTTTGTTGAAGAATGTCCAATATTTCTTGTTATATTTTGAATAGCCATTAGCTCTCCTGGATATAGATACTGATATCTTGTCAGTTATTCTTGCTTTTTGTTTGTTTTTGAGATTTCTCTTTTGAATACTAACTGCAGCTCCTACTAAACCTCCATTTGAATTTCCTGGAGCATGTTTAAATAGATGATTTTGTCGTATTATAGCTAAATACGTTATTTTAGGCTCTAGATCTTATCGTTGTTATATAACGCTAGGCTATTGTTTTGTTTTGTAGGTCCTTAAATTCTGTCTCCTGTCCCGACATAAAGTAGGCTACATAGCGTTTAATTTATTAAATACTTTATTTTATAGTTCCCCATCATCTTATCTATATGTTTTTTCCATGTCACATGAATATTTAATTGTACATTTTAAATTTAAATCTACTCAGCGAACGCTCACGGTCGTTCATCGATTAGTCAGGTCTGTCAGGGTCTGAGCTGTCGATGAAGGAAAACGCGATGCTCACGCGGAAGTAGCTCTGTCCTGATCATCTGGATAAATGCACAAGAGAAAACTACCAAATGAAAATGTAAGTTGGCTAAATCGCGCGGGGCTCGTTCTGCATGTGGACCTGGGCTGTTGGTTTTCGCTCGTGTTGTAGTTTGAGCATCCCGTGTGTGCGGTTTGTTGTGGTTTGAACTGGGCTGCTGTCACAGGATCACGGAGACACTGCAGGAGTCCAGGGCGATGTTAACGGTCATTATTTGAGGCGTGGTGGCTTAACGTTAGTGCTTACACGCCTGGGCTGGAAACTGATAAAAATGTACATATAATCGCCCTGTTTAAAAGTTCACACCCGGCTTTTAATGCGCCTTATTGCCTTCTTGAGCACCAGTGAGTGTTTGCAGCTTTTGTATTAGTTGTGCATGAGTCCCTCAGTTGTCCTCAATGCAAAAGAATGGATCTCAAAATCACACTCTGCATATTTAAATATGCAGAGAATGCTGGGAAACTAAAGAAAGTGCAGCTGGAGTATTTTTATAAGAATAATGGGCAGTTGACCTGCTTAGGACACACAGTCATATTGATCATCTAGGTAACAACACACATTAAGAGTCAAGGGTATGTAAACTTTTGAACTAGTTAATTTGTGTAAATTCACGTTTTATTTTGTCTTCACTTCATGTAAACACATGTGAAAAAAGTTTATTTAGGACATTACTAAATAAAAAATAACATGAAATGTTTATGATCCAATTATTTAGTTACAATCTTGCATAATTTGCAAGGGGTATGTAAACTTTTTAGCAGAAATGTAAATTTTGACATTTGAATGTGTTATATCTTTATGTTCCATTTTGGGTGTTACAAATGAATTATAAATATTGATAATACTTTTGTGCAATTACATTTTCTTCCAGCATAGTTCATAAATTAGAGAGAATTTATAAATACAGTCAAATATAACATTTTAAATATTCCAGTTTCACAACTGCATTGCTATTAAATAGGCCTTCTCCGTTCAGCTGTGACTGGATTGGCTCGCTGTAGTAAGTGCATTTATAGAAATGTTCCTGTTTCTGTGTGTGTTAGGTGAAAGAGCATTGTTGTGGAGTCCAGCTGGAATCATCATGTCCTCCGCTGGTCCATCTCTGTCGCACCCTCGGCGCTCTGCGGCGGGAGCTGAGACCGGGGCAGCGAGCGATCGTGGGGTCTTCTCCTCAGACAGACACGCTGGGCTGCTGCTAGCTCAGATGAACAAACTGCGCCTGCAGTCTGACTTCTGCGATGTGCGTCTGCTGGTCGGCGGAAGGGTGTTTGGGGTCCATAAGCTGGTGCTGGCTGCCAGCGGCCCGTATTTTGCGGCTCTGTTCTCTGGAGCCATGAGCGAAGCTCGTGAGGAGGAGGTTCGCATTGTTGGAGTGGAAGCGGACGTCTTTGAAATTCTCCTAGAATTTATTTACACTGGTATGCTGGTTTCATACATGTGTTTGTGCATTACTTATTGCTACTGGGGTATATAAATTGGTGCTCTTTTTGGATGTGGGATTCCTTAATAATTAATCAAAACAACGTTTAACTCCAAGGCACTCGGAAATATAGGGAAAAAATGAAAAGCCTTTATTCTTACATGGCTTAAAACAACTCACAAATGCGTTAAGTTGTTTTTAATGTGAGAGTAAACGCTTTTTATTTTTCACTAAACTTTCGAGTGCCTCGGAGTTAAAAGTTACCTGTAGGAAGTTAATTAGTGGTGTTTGATAATGGTCAGCATCTCTATTAAAGGAATAGTTCAGCCCGAGGTGGACATTTCAAGATGTAGATGAGTTTGTTTCTTGATCAGATTTGGAGAAATGCAGCGTTGCATCACTTGCTCAGAAAAGGATGCTCTGCAGTGAATGGGTGCCGCCAGAATGAGAGTCCTAACAGCTGATAAAAACATCACAATAATCCACACCACTCCAGTCCATCAATAATCTAAAGAAGTGAAAAGCTGCATGTTTGTAAGAATTAAATCCATCATTAAGACATTTTAAAGGTGCCATAGAATGCATTGATACAATATTTTAAATTGTTCTCTGATATCTACACAGAAGGTATGTGGCTTAGGTAAGAGCAAACATTCTCCAGAAACAGTTTTACATGTGCATTTACTGTTATTGGCTTTGGAAGGGTCATGATTAATAATGTTGAGCTCTGCTCTGATTGGCTGTTTCACTGTGTGGCTCAATGTTGAGCTCTGCTCTGATTGGCTGTTTCACTGTGTGGCTCAATGTTGAGCTCTGCTCTGATTGGCTGTTTCACTGTGTGGCTCAATGTTTAGCTCTGCTCTGATTGGCTGTTTCACTGTGCGGCTCAATGTTTAGCTCTGCTCTGATTGGCTGTTTCACTGTGCGGCTCAATGTTTAGCTCTGCTCTGATTGGCTGTTTCACAGTGCGGCTCAATGTTTAGCTCTGCTCTGATTGGCTGTTTCACAGTGCGGCTCAATGTTGAGCTCTACTCTGATTGGCTGTTTCACTGTGTGGCTCAATGTTGAGCTCTGCTCTGATTGGCTGTTTCACTGTGTGGCTCAATGTTGAGCTCTGCTCTGATTGGCTGTTTCACTGTGCGGCTCAATGTTGAGCTCTGCTCTGATTGGCTGTTTCACTGTGTGGCTCAATGTTGAGCTCTGCTCTGATTGGCTGTTTCACAGTGCGGCTCAATGTTGAGCTCTGCTCTGATTGGCTGTTTCACTGTGCGGCTCAATGTTGAGCTCTGCTCTGATTGGCTGTTTCACAGTGCGGCTCAATGTTGAGCTCTGCTCTGATTGGCTGTTTCACTGTCCGACTGTTGTGTCACAGTCGTGTTATGTTCTGATTCGTCTATTTGTCAGTGCTCTTTTTTTTATACACGAGATTTACATAAGGAGGAAACAATGTTGTTTGAGGCTCACTGTATGTCATTTCCATGAAGAGAAATCTTATTATTCAACTATGCTGAGGTAAATACAGTTTTCCATTCTATGGCACCTTTGAACTATTGTCTACAATCCGTAATAGCGCAACATAATTGTAAACGATGTTTGATCTGTGCAGATTTCTCTTCTGATTCAGACCAGATGACGTTTTCACTGGAGGAAGTGTTATTATGAATTATGGAGCTGTATTTGAGCTGTAAGCAACAGTTTGAAGTCAAAAGCATCACTGATGGATATGTTCATCTTAAAGGTTAAGGTCACACATGTCCTGATTATTTACTCACCCCCGTGTCATGCAGAACCTGATTTTACCAAGTGCACATGTTCCTGGGTCAACAAAGATTGTTATTAACCAATCAGATTTAAAGAACAAGTTTATAATTTGTGTGAAGTGTAGGCTTACAATCAGTGTTTGTTGCTTGTACATCAGTGTCATTCATCTATCAGTTCCTCTGATTTTAGGGATTACTCATGGGTAAAGTTAGGTTTAGTTGTTGGAAATGGTCAAGATTACATTTTTGGATTAAAATGTTGTTCCAGGGTCAACAATATATGTCGACCCAGGAACACGTCTAACTCAGGACGTGCCCCATGTCATCCAAGATGTTCATGTCTTTCTTCAGTCGCAAAGAAATTAAGTTTTTTGAGGAAAACATTCCAGGATTTTATACTGAACTTCAATGCTGGCAATGATTTGAACGTCAAAATGCTGCTTCAAAGAGCTCTACACAATCCCAGCCGTGGAATAAGAGTCTTATCCAGCAAAACGATCGGTCATTTGCTTAAAAAAAATATATATATTTATACAGTTTTTAACCGCGAATGCTCGGCTAGCTCTGCAGAGGATCCATTGGTGAGCAGGTGATTTAATGATAAATCTCCACAAATCTTTTCTGTTGGAGAAACAAACTCATCTACATCTTGGATAGCCTGAGGGGGGGAGTACATTTTTGGGTGAACCATTCCTTTAGTATTGCTCAAATGAACAAACCACTAACAAGAAGTTTTAAACGTAGAGGTGTAACTGAACCAGTTATGTGAACAATACCTCAAATCATCCAATGTCTTAAGGAGAGGTGTGCTGTGACTATTTACGTTGAGTTACTTGAGAGACCAGAATATAATAGAGACTTTGAGATGTGCTCTTTTGTCTCGGGCTATTAAGCAGTCAAGGGTGGTACACTTTCATGTACAACTACATGAAAAAAGACACATTTTCTACATTCAATAGTCAACCAGATCATTTACACCCAGTGGATGCTCCAGGCTACGTTTGTAACATCAGGTGGAGACCATTATGTGCCTAATGCTAGAGGCCAGGTCTCTGATTAATGTTTCTGAGTTTTTATCGAAAATAATCCTAAAAATGTTTCATCATTTTTGTGTCCAAAAGGACTGAACCTGTGATATGCATGCTGTAGGTTTCTTTGGATGAAAATGTGTCTAGTGCACTGCAAAAATGGGTTTATCTTACTTAGTATTTTGTTCTCGTTTCTTGTCAAAAAAAATCTAAAAATTCTTAAATTAAGATGCATTTACTAGATAAGCAAAAATACAAATGACATGACAAAATAAGATATTTAGACTTGCATATTTAGTGCATTTTGCTAAAAACAAGTCACATTTTCTGCCAGTAGGTAAGTAAAATATACTTAAAACAGAGTTTTTTTTACTTACCCCACTGGCAGGTAATTGTGCTTATTTTAAGCAAAATGCACTTCATTTAGTTTTTGCTCCTGGAAACAAGACTACATATATTATGTCATTTTGCTTATCTATTAAATGCATCTTAATGCGTAGATATTTTGACTAGAAACAAGACAACAATTCGAAGTAAGATAAGGCTATTTTTGCAGTGTGTATAAGAGTGTAATGTAAAAACTCTTCCCTGTGTATGAATGGCAAGCATATTTAAAAGCGCTTCTTTTGCTCCGGACAGGCTCTGTTGACGTGACGGTGGACACTGTGCAGGAGCTGATGGTGGCTGCAGACATGTTGCAGTTGAGTGAGGTGGTGGATATATGTGGAGAGTTCCTGCGGGCTCACATGGACCCATCCAACTGTGTGGGGGTCTTTCGCTTTTTGGAGCAGATCGCCTGTGTGGAGCTGTTACAGTTCACTCAAGACTACATCCACGTCCACTTTCTAGAGGTGGGCTTATTGATGCAAGTTTTCCGTTTCAAATATTCTCAGGATTGAGTTTTTGTTCTTTTTAACCCTGATTCATGGGTTTAAATGTGTCATGATATGAGAAATCAGCGCCGTTTTTTTTTGTGTGTGTGTCCCTTTAAATGCAAATGAGCTGGTCTTTTCAGAAGAGGGCGGAGCTTAAAGAGCTCAAGCTGCAGCATACAAATAAACATTCCACTAGTAACAAGCTTGTTATCTTTACAGAAAACGTACTCTGAAAGTCAATTATCTGATTGTACGGTGCATAATAAATATTATTTATGAATTACATAGATGTGGAGATCGGCGCGATTAAAAATAACGACAGCTGGTAACTTAGCTGCTATCACAAACTTTATGGACCATATGACACACTCGGTGCAATGCGGCGGCAGGCGTGACGCAAATGTTTTTTGCTAGTTTCAGCTCAACGCAGTTATCATTTTCACGTCCTGAGACATATTGTTTAAAAAGCAAATGCATTTGTGTGCTCATGGGCGTGCTGGTCTGAAAACGAGGCACGTTGCTATTTTGAGGCAACTGAAATAGACTGCGCCATTGACCAACTAAAACCTGGTCTAAAGTCAATGGTGCAGTATTAGTTATTTAAAGAGCGCGTTAGTAATATGCGCCTATAGGCGAGTCCACAACACGCATACGCTTTGCTTATTACACACAGGAGCACACAATCATGCCAAATATTAAAAATTGAAGGATTACAATGTAAAATATTATTATCGTGTAGGCTACATAAAAATACCTACATGTCATTGCATGTATCAGAATTAGGTTATCTATTTGCCCGCGCACAAGCTCTCTGGAGACGAGTCCAGTCTTTAAGCTTGCCGTGTAAATAGCGAATCCGGCCTGGCGCGAGCGCAACTGGCTCTTTAAGGGAATGGGAGATGAGACTCTGATTCATTTATTGCACGTTATGCCCAAAAACACTCATTAAGAGAATAGGGATAACTCGTTTAGACCATGCGCTGACTGTTTTTGCTGTTGTTAAACTTGCAAAAGTGGATTCGGACACGCCTGAGTGCACCACTTGTGTTTAGATTATTAAAATAGGGCCCTATAAGTCCGTTATGTGATTATGAGCTTGATGAATTCAAGCGGTCGACTTCACATTGCATTCATATGCAAACGTTTAACTAGCACATTTCTATTTACGATCATTCTTTAATAATTGTTTCAAGCAGTCGATGTACTGACCAACAGAAGGGTTTTTAACTGCAGGATGAACCTGTAGTAAGTATAGGAAGACACCACGATGAATGACTTATCACTGTTATGAGTATTGCCCACTTTTGTTCTACTGTGATTTTTGTAGGGCTCCCAATGTTTACTCTTCATGACTCAGTGTTTTGTAAACCTCTGCATGCGTGTCTGGGGTCAGGTGTGCGCCTCAGAAGAGTTCTCAAGCTTGTCTAAAGAGCAGCTGGTGAAGCTGCTGCGCAGCGAGGAGCTCCGGATCGAAGACGAGTATCAGGTGTTCACGGCTGCTATGGACTGGCTTCACCACGACGTGCCGCACCGGAAGAAGCATGTGGTGGAGGTCCTGGAGCCGGTGCGCTTCCCGCTGCTGTCTCCACAGAGACTCTACAAGTGCATCGAGGGTGAGAGAGATGCTGTGCTTCACTGTAGTGCTCCTCACCCATCAGGAGCCCTGTATTTACCGAGCCCTTTAAGGGACATTGTGTTGGAAACATATTTTTCAAATGTTTTGTGTTCCCTCACAAAACTTTAGCGTTCTTGTTCTCTCGCAAAACCAGTTTTAGGACAAACTCTTCCTGTTTTTCTTTACAGCTTGCAGTAGTTCTGTATGTTCACAATGGAGCGGTTCATACCATTTTATTTTGAACTCGTATTAATAAAGAAATACGTCAGTGTTTGGTTCAAGGCGAGGTTTTGGGACATTCTAAAACACTTGATGTTTAATGTTTTGAAAGAGTGACAACTGAGGACCAAATTCAGTAATACTAATTATTAGGCTAATATTAATAACCTTATTAGTAATATTACTAAGCAGAAGCCCAGAATATGAATTCAACTCCCTGCACATAGGTTTTTCTCCCCATAAAATGCTTAAAGTAGGCTAATGAAAGGATCAAACTCGTATGTTCACAATGGAGCGGTTCATAAAGTTTTTATTTTTAACTTGGACTCAAGTTTAAAGAAATGCGGGTTAGTTCAAGGCACGGTTTTGGGACAAACGCTTAATGTGGCTTATTAAAACATTGACATTGGAGGACCGAATACAATAATAATAAATAGGCCTACTAATACAATTATTAGGCTAATATTAGTAACCTTATTAATAATATTATTGTTAATAAAGCAGAATAGCCCAGAATATGAATGCAACGGATTTGTTATTTTTAAATCATTGGTTTCATTCATTAGCCTACCTTAAGCGTTTTATTAGGGAGAAAAAGCTTATGTGCATGGCGTTGAATTCATATTCTGGGCTTCTGCTTAGTAATATCATGTTCATGTGGCTCAGTGGTAGAGCATTGCGTCAGCAGCGCAAAAGGTTGTGGGTTCGATTCCCAGGGAACACATACTGACAATAAATGTATAGCCTGAATAAGTCGCTTTGGATAAAAGCGTCTGCTAAATGCATAAATTACAATAAATAATATTACTAATAAGGTTATTAACCTTAGCCTAATAATTAGTATTATTGAATTTGGTCCTCAGTGTCACTGTTTCAAAACATTAAACATCAAGTGTTTTAAAACGTCCCAAAACCGTGCCTTGAACTAAGCACTGACATATTTCTTTATTAATACGAGTTCAAAATAAAATGGTATGAAGCGCTTCATTGTGAACATACGGAGTTACGGCAAGCTGAAGAGTTTGTCCTAACTCAACTGGATTTGTGAGAGAACAAGAACGCTAAAGTTTTGTGAGTAAAACGTGAAAAATATGTCCCTTAAAGTGCTCCGTATGTATAATCTCTGATTAGATGAAGAAACTTTATAATTTACAGGAATGTTACAGAGACATTTTAAGAGGATTTAAGAGCAAGAAAATTAATCGGGACAGAATTAAAAATAAAATATTATTTTGTCAAATAATATAGGCATTGCACGTTATGTTAAAATATATATTCATACGCAATGGTAAATCAAAAACCTTATTTTTTTCCTCGGATGATTTTGAGAACAAGTCTTGAATTCAGAGTAACATTTGCGTCTTAAATTTCATAAGGTGTAATTTATATCATATTTTAGTGTTTGACAAGCTACAATAAAGGTTTTCTGTTTTTGTTTTTCTGCTGTTTGAAGTGTGCATTTCTGGAAAACTGCATTGATCAATAAATGATTACATTCATTATTAATAATAATCTGAAAAATATTCCTCTGTCTAATAATATAGGCAATGCAGGTTATGTTAAACTATAAATTCATACACAATGGTTATTCAAAATACGTTTCAAGAGAATTTATGATCTTAAAAAAAAATCATAAGGACAGAAAAAGAAAAAGGTTTCAATTAAAAATTTATACAAAATTAAGGTTTTTAAGGTTATATAAAGTGCATACAGTGTTGGGTATAATTAATTACTAAGTAGCTAATTAATGTAATTTAATTGTCTCTTGAAAATTAAAGTAAGAGATTACTTTGCATTTTTTCTGGAATTTAATTACAGTTATTTCTGATGTAATTGCATAAATACTGTATAACCTACAAAACAATTGTCTATAAAACAGTAGTGGATTTATCATTACAATTAAACATCTAACAACTAATTGTAATGTAATTATTTCTCTTTTAATGCTTTAGTCAGTTCAAGTCAAAGTTATGCACATTTATATGATTTATTTGAAATAATTAAAAGAGCAGTTTCATGTCTATCCTTGTCAAGTTAGATATGGGATTTAGAAACTAATTATTAATGCAATCATTTTAAAGAGAGTAATTAGTCCAGTAATCTAATTACACCGTTAGATGCTTTTTTCAAAACTGACTTTAAGTGCATTAGCACATTCTGCTTATGTTTGGTGATGTACTCGTTTAGATATGAATGCACTGCACATATCTTGTGTATTCCACAATGTGGCTCGTCTGATCGTAGTTTAGAGCTGGAACGATGTTGTCTGATGTTGGTTTTTGTGTACACATTGGTAACCAGACTTTCTCCTACAGGTATTTCTGACTTCAGTTTGCGAGTGGCATTGCAAACCCTTCTGAGAGAGTACACTGAAGTCAACAAGTCCCCTAAAGAGAGCAAACCTTTCAGCCTTCTGCAGACGGCCAAAGCCCGGCCCCGGAGGAAAGCCCGCAAGTACCTCTATGCCATTGGTACGGGAACTCTTCTGAGAGCGTGCAGATTAGAGATCGACCGATATATCGGTTTACCAATATTTTTCCCGATATTTAATCATTTTACCATAATCGGATATCAGTTTTGAAAAAAATAAAACTTTTTTTTTTTATTAGTCACGTACACAATTATACAGAGTATAACCAGCAGTGAAATTTATTCTCTGTATTTGACCCATCCAAGTGCACACACACACACACACACACACACACACACACACACCTGGAGCAGTGGACACACACACACCACCCTGGAGCAGTGGACACACACACACACACACACCTGGAGCAGTGGACACACACACACACACACACACACACACACCTGGAGCAGTGGACACACACACACACACACACACACACACACACCTGGAGCAGTGGACACACACACACACACCTGGAGCAGTGGACACACACACACACACCCACCTGGAGCAGTGGACACACACCACACACACACACACACACCTGGAGCAGTGGACACACACACACACACACACACACCACACCACACCATGGAGCAGTGGACACACACACACACCACACACACACCTGGAGCAGTGGACCCCACACACACACACAACCACACACACACACCTGGAGCAGTGGACACACACACACACACACACACACACCTGGAGCAGTGGACATACACACACACACAAACACACCCTGGAGCAGTGGACATACACACACCCCACACACCTGGAGCAGTGGACAACACCACACTCACACACACACACAACACACACACACACCTGGAGCAGTGGACACACAACACACACACACACACACACACCACCTGGAGCAGTGGACACACACACACACACACACACACCTGGAGCAGGACACACACACACACACACACACTGGAGCAGTGGACATACACACACAACACACACACACACACACCTGGAGCAGTGGACATACACACACACACACACACAACACACACCTGGAGTAGTGGACACACACACACACACACACACACACCTGGAGCAGTGGACCACACACACACACACACACACACACACCTGGAGCAGTGGACATACACACACACACACACACACACACACCTGGAGCAGTGGACACACACACACACACACACACACACACCTGGAGCAGTGGACACACACACACACCTGGAGCAGTGGACACACACACACACCTGGAGAAGTGGACATACACACACACACCTGGAGCAGTGGACACACACACACACACACACACACACACCTGGAGCAGTGGACACACACACACACCTGGAGAAGTGGACATACACACACACACACACACACCTGGAGCAGTGGACACACACACACACACACACAGTGTTCTGTGTAAATAGATAAACCGCGCTGTCAGCAGTTTTCATAATCTAGAATGACAAAACATTTTAATAATTCTGATAAAACAGTTAAGAAATGCAATAAAATACGATGTTTTGTTTGTTATAGCTTATTTCAATATTCCAGAGAATATTATTCAGTGAATTATTCTTCACTCTTTAGTCTATTAAACAGCGTTTAAACCTAAAACTGTAGTTTAAAATGAAGTTGATATGACTTCTGTCCTTTATTTTCTCTATTTGAAAACATTAGACATTATTTTGCTTATTGTTAATATCAGTGTTGCTGATGATGCTTTTTATAAATAAAATGTTTTTATTGTTGTAATTTGAAGATTAAATTTGACATGAAAGAATGTTAATTTTCAACAGTTGTTTGTTGTTGTTAAGACGACTGAAAGTGAAGAATGGACTTCACTCTGTTATTTATTTACTTTATAACAGTAAATAAATATCGGTTCTGCATATCGGTTATCGGGAACATAAACGTACAAATAATCGGTATCGGTTATAAAAAAATCAATATCGGTCGATCACTAGTGCAGATCTGATACTCATCTTAAAGGTATAGTTCACCCAAACATGACAATTCTGTCATTAATTACTCACCCTCATGCCGTTCCAAACCCGTAAGACGTTCATCTTCAGAACACAAATTAAAATATTTTGATTGAAATCCGAGATCTCTTTGACCCTCCGTAGACAGCAAGGGTCCTTACACGATCAATGCTCAGAAACATAGCAAGGAGATCGGTAAAATAATCCATGTGTCATCAGGGGTTCAACCATTATTTTATGAAACTACGAGAATACTTTTTGAGCGCAAAGAAACCACAAAGAATGACTTTATTCAACAATTTGTCTCCACCGCGTCACCCTATAGCGTCATTTTGGAGAATATCACATACAACAGCAACATATGCAACGGATGTACTCAAATTCATTGCTTACGTTCAAATCAAGGCGTAAATAATGTATCCGTGTGACGGTGCTGCTAACACAGAACAGCATACGTTGGTTATGCATGTGATATTCTCCAAAATGACGCTATAGCGTGACGCGGTGGAGACGAATTGTTGAATAAAGTCATTCTTTTTGGTTTCTTTGCGCTCAAAAAGTATTCTCGTAACTTTGTAAAATAATGGTTGAACCCCTGATGACACATGGATTATTTTACCGATCTCCTTGATATGTTTCTGAGCATTGATCGTGGTAATTACCTTCGTCTACGGAGGGTCAGAGAGCTCTCAGATTTCATCAAAATATCTTAATTTGAGGTCTTACGGGTTTGGCACGACATGAGGGTGAGAAATTGATGACAGAATTGTCATTTGTGGGTGAACTAACCCTTTAATCGTTTGTGTAATTCATCATCTTTGTGCTTCTGTCTCTCAGGCGGTTACACTCGACTGCAGGGCGGCCGATGGAGTGACAGTCGGGCTTTGAGCTGCGTTGAACGCTTCGATTCGTTCGGTCAGTACTGGACCACCGTGTCTTCCCTGCATCAGGCCCGCAGCGGACTTGGTGTGACTGTCCTGGAAGGCATGATATATGTAGTGGGGGGTAAGTGTGCGGTTTTTGTGTGTGTATTTTCTCTAGTGTTGCCATGTATCAATATTAGGACCCATGTTACGTCTTGGCTGGCCCCCATATAAAATATGATTTTTAAAGGCAAACATCTGTACTTGTAGTAATATCAGTTTTCTAATTTATACTTGAGAAGGTGGATTTAGAAAACCCTGCAGACTTAAAGGGATAGTTCACCTAAAAATGTACATTTGCAGTTAATTCACTCGCCCTCGGCCTTGGCCATCCAAGATATAGGTGACTTGTTCTTCAGCAGAGCTGTAAGAAGATTTTTAGCTGAAACATGGTCCTTGGTCATTAACTCTTTTAAGCATTTTTTTAAGTTGCCAGCCACCGTCAGCATTGTTGGTCATTTTCACAAAAGTTTAATGGCCCCCAGAATATGTTGTTGTATGAATATCTGAACACGCAAATATGCCAAAACAAAGAACAGAGCCTCTGTGGGTAAGTTTCATGGAAAAAGCAACATTGTGAACAACAAGCTGAGAAAATCATGTTTTGTAAGAGACGACTTTGGATCAGATTCTGAACGATTATCAAAAACATGCATCCCAAGCTTGCACAGACCTAAACTAACATTAGGCAGATTTGATATGCTGTTTAATGTGTGACGAATGCGTTATTTTTTGTGCTGTCAAACGATTAATCACGATTAATCGCATCCAAAATAAGTTTATTTATTTTATTTTTTATTTAAATCTTAACGTTTTTTTTTTTTTTTTTTTTTAAAGAAAAACGCAAACATCTCAAGGCACAATACAAGTATCAATCTGTTAAAAACTAAATGAAAAACAATAAAACAAATAAGGATAGTAAATTGACATATACCTATAAACGTTACTTACAGTACTGTAAGCATACAGATAAATATATAAATATCAACCAAGAAAAAAAACAATTGGAAAAGAATCACACACAAAACCTTTTATTCAAAACCTGCCTCCTTAAAATGTTCCAAAAATGGGCCCCAAGATTTTATAAAAAGATAGGGTTTCAATCGAACTCCAAATTTAATCTTTTCAAGTTTGAGGGCAAAAAGAAGGTCAAAAACCCACTGACGATATGTTGGAGGAGATGGCAGCTTCCAGTTAATTAGTATAAGCCGTCTAGCCAAAAGTGTGCAAAGTGCGATATTATCCATCTCTAAAACGGTCAATTTCACATTTTCCGGAAGAACCCCAAATAAAGATGTCAAAGGGTTGGGGTCTATTGTTGTAGTGAAAATTTCTGAGAAACTCTTAAAAATTCTTTCCCAAAACCTTAACAACTTAGAACAAGCCCAAAAAGAATGAAGCAGGGATGCTGGTTCCACACCGCAACGTGGACAGGTAGGGTCCAAATCAGGAAATATCCTGCTAAGTTGTACCCTAGACCAATGAATACGATGCACTACCTTAAATTGAATAAGCTTATGTCTAGAGCTAACTGAAGAAGAATGTATCCTTTTTAAGACAGCATCCCAAGTTTCATTTTCTAACGTAATACTTAAATCTTCCTCCCAGAGAGATTTTAATGATCTACTAGATGGTGTTTGTTTGTTATTTATTATATTATAAATATTTGATATGGCACCCCCAATACATCTATACTGATGTAAAATGCCCTCCAAAATACCATTTGGTGGAGCAGCGGGAAACTCCGAAAAATGTTTACGGGCAAAGCTTCGAGCTTGGAGATATCGGAATAAATGTGAATTAGGCAAACTAAATTGTTTTTTAAGTTGGTCAAAGGAAGCGAAATTGTTATCTATGAATAGCTGGTTAATCGTGACTAAGCCTTTTGAGTTCCAAATATTGAAGGCCCCATCAAAAAGAGAAGGTGGAAAAGACACGTTACTGGCAATGGGTGCAGCTGAAGAAAGACCCTTAAGCTGTAGAGCTTTGCGGAACTGAGTCCAAATCCTCAGAGAATGTTTAACAATTGGATTCTTAATCAAGATACTATGAGTGGAAGGCATAGAAGAACAAAGCAAAGATGTTAAAGTGACTGGGGAGCAACATATAGCCTCTATTTGGACCCAGAGAGGTTTACACAATTGCAAGTCATGTTGCACCCAGTATAATAAGTTTCTAAAGTTGGCTGCCCAGTAGTAAGTTTGAAAGCGAGGCAAAGCCAAACCTCCCACCTCCTTTGGCTTAACCAAATGCTTTAGACCTATTCGTCTGGGTTTGTTATTCCAGATAAAAGAAGAAATTATTTTTTCCAGATTAGAGAAAAAAGACTTGGGAATAAATATGGGTAAACATTGAAATAAATATAACAATTTGGGAAGAATGTTCATTTTAACTGCATTTACCTTTCCTATTAGTGAGAGAGGAAGGGGTTTCCATGATAAAAACAAAGACTTAGTAAGTTCTAATAAAGGGTTAAAGTTAACTTTAAACAAGTCAGCATATCTACGTGTTACTTGGACACCTAAGTACCGAAATTGGTTATTGACAACTCTGAACTGGAAATTTGAATATGAGATACTTAATGCAGCTGAATTTACTGGAAATAATTCACTTTTAGAAAAATTCAATTTATAACCCGAAAAAATACTAAATGAGTCCAGTATTGAAAGTGCTCGAGGAATTGAGAGTAGGGGGTTTGATAAAAATAAAATAAGATCATCAGCATATAGCGAAACCTTCTGTTCAAGGCCACCTCGAAAAATCCCCTGTATCTCTGAATCAGTACGTAGTGCAATTGCCAGGGGTTCAATCGCAATAGCAAATAAAAGTGGGGAAAGGGGACACCCCTGTCTTGTGCCCCGACACAATGAAAAAGGATCTGAAATAATATTATTTGAGCGTACAGATGCCCTGGGGGTGGCATAAAGGAGCTTTATCCAAGAGATGAATTTTAGACCAAATCCAAACCTCTCCAAAATGTTTATGAGATAATCCCATTCAATACGGTCAAATGCTTTTTCAGCATCTAGAGAGACTACAACTTCGGGATTGTTGGAGTAAGGTAAATACAAAACATTAAAGAGGCGTCTAATATTAAAAAAAGAATGCCTGTCTTGAACAAAACCAGTTTGATCCGGTGAGATTATTCTATGCAATGTTTTTTCCAGCCGAATAGATAATATTTTAGCTAATATCTTGTAGTCACAATTTAAAAGCGATATGGGACGGTAGGAACTACAGTCAAGGGGAGGTTTATCTTTCTTAAGAATTAGTGAGATAATGGCTTGATAAAAGGTTGTGGGTAACTTCGAATTTTGAAGACTCTCTAAAAAAACTGAAAGCAACACTGGACATAGCAATTTAGAGAATGCTTTGTAAAAGTCAGACGGGAAACCGTCAGGGCCAGGGGCCTTGCCCGTTTTTAAGGAGGCAATTGCATCGGCTATTTCCTCAATTTTAATATCTTCATCCAAAAAATCACACAAATTCTTCTCTATAGTGGGCAAATCCAAGTTATCTAAAAAAATATTCATTAATGAAGCATCTTGAGGAGATTCAGAGGTGTACAGATTTATATAATATTGTTTAAATTGAGAGTTTATTTCTTTATAATCAGTGGTAGTAATTCCTGAAGATAAACTAAGCTGGGGTATCAAGCGTGAAGTCTGCATTTTACGAATATGATGAGCTAACAATTTACCTGTTTTATCACCGAATTCATAGATCTTATGTTGAGTACGTAAAAACAAATTCTCAGCCTCTTCAGTCGATAGCAGATCATATTTTGTCTGCAAGATCTGACGTTCTTTATAAAGATTAGGAGAAGGATTCAATGAGTACTCTGTATCAATCGCTGTTATAGAGCTAGATAATTCTTCTAACTGCTTCTTTCGCTCTCTATTTTTATAAGATGAATATGAAATTATTGAGCCACGCAAATAACATTTTAAAGTCTCCCAAATGGAAGAATAGGCCATACCCGGAGTACTATTAATTTCAAGAAAGGAAGATATATTTGAGGAGATAAATTTAATGAAGTCTTTATCCTTTAATAAACCAGTGTTAAAGGACCACTGATAATTCTTAGGGGGTGCTTTTGGAAAGTTAAGTCCCAAAACAACTGGTGCATGATCAGAAACCACTATGCTTTCGTATGAACAGTCCTGAAGATAAGGAAGAAGTTTGTTATCTAAAAAAATATAATCTATTCGTGAGTAGGACTGGTGTACTTGAGAAAAAAAAGAAAATTTCCTTGTCGAAGGGTTTAAAAAACGAAATGCATCACAAATACCATAATTACGCAAGAAAGATTGAATGATCGTTGCACTTTTTGAAGGAGATATAACTTTTTTTGAGGACCTGTCAAGTCGTGGACACATCACAAAATTAAAATCTCCTCCCAGGATTAATGAATGAGAGTGAAGGTCTGGTATACATGACAGAAAAGAGGTGATAAAAGTAACATCATCATAATTAGGAGCATACACATTGGCAAGGATTAGGGGGATTGAAAACAAAGTTCCTGTTACAATGACATATCTGCCCTTATGATCTGCAATAACTTGTGATATGACAAATGGAGTAGATTTATGTATCAGAATGCCACAGCCCCTAGACTTGAATTGAAAATGTGAATGATAAACTTGTCCCACCCAGTCTTTTTTCAATCTAAAATGATCGGATGAGCAGAGATGCGTTTCTTGAAGAAACACAAAATTAGCTTTTAGTTTTCTAAGATGAATCAGAACCTTATTACGTTTGACTGGATTATTCAAACCTTTACAGTTCCAGCTAACCCATCTCACCAACCCGTCTTTATCAGTCCTACTAGCCATCATGTAACAAAAAGGGGAAAAGGGGAACAAAAAAAAGCATTTGTGAAACCCAAACAGCTATACAAAACAGTGAATACAAAAATGCATGTAAAGAAACAGCCAGCAATCAATGGCCCAAACGTGTGCTCTTGAGATGAACAAAAATATAAGAACATATTCACAAACTTCAGGAACCCTAGCGCGAAAATCCGCCCCCCACCCTCACTGCCACCCCCCACCCTGCGCCTTCGAACTAAGCCAACACTCCCCAAACTAGAGTGTACGCTACCCTGAGGAAACATCCCAATGTGCGTGCGAGATATTGTGGTTCTTACCTCGGACGCATCTCCGCAAACAAATACCAAATACAGCAAATACAATTTAGTACAGATAAACAAACCCTACAAAGATAAATCTACACATATTTAACCACATATTTGAGTGCTGTCAATAGTCTATGGACCAGAGAAAATGACACATTAAGTTCCAGTACTTTGTACCTATTCAAGCAGGCAACAGGTGTTGTTTCACAAAAGCCATTGTAGCGGTTGGGGTATCAAACGTATGTTCTGTGCCGTCTTTTGTGATTCTGAATCCAGTTAGACCCTTTAGACCATACTTAACATCTGGCATGGACCTCAGAAGACGTTTCGCCTCATAGTAAGCGGCACGCTTTTTGGCGATCTCAGGTGGAAAGTCCGGGAAGACGAACACATTTTTATCTCTGAACTTAAGCTGCCCGCCCTGGGTCGCTTTCCGCCAAATATCCTCCTTGACGTCATAGCGATGGAAACAGATTACGAAGGCTCGAGGACGACTACCTTCTGCAGGTTTCGGCGCAAGTGTGCGATGAGCGCGAGCCAGGAGTGGAGGTTCTGGCAGATCAAATATTTCTGCCAGAGCTTTTGCCACAAACTTCGCTGGCTGTGGGCCTTCCAGACCTTCCGGTATTCCCACTAGGCGAAGATTGGATCTGCGAGAACGACACTCTAAGTCGAGGCACTTGGCTTGCAGTGAAGTGATCTCTTTTTGAAGAGAAGCAACCGTTGGCTCGAGCGAGTGAAGACTGGTCGTCCATTCTGAGGTAGCGGTCTCCAGACTCGTCAAGCGCTCACTCTGGGATTTGAGGTCTTCTTTCAGAGACGAAAATGTGTTGTGCATTTCTTCTCGTACCAAAGAAATTTCGCCTCGAATTTCAGCGGCGTGTGCATCAAATTTAGCGTGGATTCCACTTTCAAGCCTGCTAATAGCAGCCATAATCGCCACACCCTCAGGCGTAGAAACTTCATCACCCTTAGCCGTCTCCAGAGACGAGCCGCCAGTAGCAGCTGAATCGGTTTTCTTTTGTCGTTGGGCTTTTGTAGTCATCGTTGAAACTCGGATAAGCTGAAAATAATTATCAGGAGTCACTTACAAATACACAGGGTGTAAAAATAACGCTGTATCAAGTTTTGAAACAGAATTTAAAAGCCGAGTTTGCGGAGCTCCCGATTATGCGGCCTCACATGGTAGACGCTAAACCGGAACCCCAAAATAAGTTTTTGTTTACATAATATATGAGTGTATGCTGTGTATATTTATAATGTATATATAAATACACACACACACATGCATGTATATATATTTAAGATTTTTTTTTTATATATACTAAATATATTTATATAGGATATAATTTACATGAATATAAATATATACATGTACTGTAAAATATATGCTGTAGGCTATGTGTGTGTTTTTATATATACATAAATTTACAGAGTACACACACATATATTATGTAAACAAAAACTTTTATTTTGGATGCGATTAATCACGATTAATCGTTTGCCATGAATATGAATTGTACATATGAATCTGCTTCGCTGATTTCTTCTTCTTCGCCATGTTTTGATACAGACATTCAGTACTCTTGCAGAAGATGTGTGGCAGGGAAAGAGTTAATAAAATGCAAGTCAATGGCTACTGACGATATATTTGGGTCTTGTGAAGCGAAACGATCACTCTGTTCAAGAAACTGAATGTTATGACATTATTTCTAAACCTTTCTACTTAACCATCCACCATGTTTCAGTTTTTTAACACTTTTTTATTCATGTTTGTTCTAATCAAATCTTCATCAAGTGCACGGGGGGTTTTGAGCAATATTAATATGCACTTATCTGCAATAGCAGACTATCTGGATTCCTTTGGGAAACTCATTGCAACTTATTTTGATTTGGGACACACTAAATGCATCCCAAATGCTACACTACGTTTATATTTTCAGTACATGTATTCCTTTTATCCAAACTGACTTATAATTGAGGAAATAATAAACACGCAGCCGTCTTGTATTGCACAGGAGAAAAGGACTCCATGATTTTTGACTGCACGGAGCGGTACGACCCAGTGACCAAGCAGTGGGCGGCAGTGGCGTCTCTGACCTATCCACGCTGTGGGGTTGGAGTTTGTTCCTGTCACGGAGCTCTTTACGCTCTTGGTACGCACATTTAGTTTAGGCACTGTCAGTCTGCTTCGCTCTTCAGGGTTTTGTTCAGTCGCACTATAACACCATGTGATTTGTTAACGCTTTTAACAACATTCCTGCCAAGGTCATGTGTTCCCTGGCAATGCATGCAATGATAAAATGCACACATTGAGGGCAATATATGCTACTTTGCATGGAAATGTCTCGCTTGAATGTAAATGGTTATGGCTTCAGGTGGCTGGATTGGCTCAGAAATTGGGAAGACCATGGAACGATATGACCCAGAAGAAAATAAATGGGAGGTTATTGGGAGCATGGCTGTTCCTCGATATTATTTTGGCTGCTGTGAGCTGCAAGGTACGTAAGTCCTCATGGAGATCCCAATCTTGTTAAAGGAATAGTTCTCCCAAAAATGACGTCGTTCCAAACCCGTTTCTTTCTTAAAAATATATTTATTTGTGTTCAACATAAGAAAGAAACTCAAACCGGTTTGGAATGACGTGAGGGTGAGTAAATGTAAATGCTGACAATTTAATTTTTGGGTCAACTATTTCTTTAATTACTTTTTACAGTTTAATTCATTGGATTGAATGTGCATTTCAAGCGTCCATCTCTGCGACCAACAAATGTTTATGATTCTTACATATTTTGTTCATCATGATCATCTTCACAAATAGACACAGATGTTTTGAATTTTGAAGCCAAATCACAATGATGTGTTTTGTGTTGTAGAATGAATCATGAAATCGTTAAAGCTTGTGTTAACCACACACCATATTTCAGTCATTTAACCAAAAACACATTAAAAACCGCTCTGACGTGATGAAGATGGCACTGGAAGTGCTACAATACTACCTCGTTTCAGGGTTCGGGCCAACAAACAGTGCTGAGTAGATTACAAATCATAGTGTGCTACTGATTACAGATTACATGACGGAAATTATAGTTTGTAACAATCTATTGGATTACACACATTAGGTAATGTATTCTAACTACGTTTTGATTACTTTTGACATTACACTTCAAGGTTCGTTTATTCGTCACATACTCAATTACACAGGTTATAATCAGAAATGAAATGTAATATTATCAACATGATGAAATGTACAGTATGCCAGGGTTTCCCAAACTAGTTTGCGAGTTGATGAAAAGCAAAAATATCAAATTAAACTGATTTTATTTATCAAAAAGTGTAGAATTTAAGGTAGAAAATAAAGATTAATGTGAATCAATAAATGAGGAATAATGTACTACCATTGTCTGCACATGTAATCTATAGAAAAGTAACTGTAATCTATAGAAAAGTAACTGTAATCTATAGAAAAGTAACTGTAATCTATAGAAAAGTAACCGTAATCTATAGAAAAGTAACCGTAATCTATAGAAAAGTAACTGTAATCTATAGAAAAGTAACTGTAATCTATAGAAAAGTAACTAATCTATAGAAAAGTAACTAATCTATAGAAAAGTAAAAGTAACTGTAATCTATAGAAAAGTAACTGTAATCTATAGAAAAGTAACTGTAATCTATAGAAAAGTAACTGTAATCTATAGAAAAGTAACTGTAATCTATAGAAAAGTAACTGTAATCTATAGAAAAGTAACTGTAATCTATAGAAAAGTAACTGTAATCTATAGAAAAGTAACTGTAATCTATAGAAAAGTAACTGTAATCTATAGAAAAGTAACTAATCTATAGAGAAGTAACTGTAATCTATAGAAAAGTAACTGTAATCTATAGAAAAGTAACTGTAATCTATAGAAAAGGAACTGTAATCTATAGAAAAGTAACTGTAATCTAATTATAAGTACCTAATTTCTGGAATCTTTTTGTGTAATCAGTTGTTAACCAGCACTACCTATAAAAATACACCATCACTGTAGGCAAGGAAAATAATGTTAACCAATAACAAGCCAGTGCATACTTTTAAAGCTCTGTGTAAATATGAATAAAGTACGCAGGCCCTTGTCTTCAGTGTGTTGAGCGTCTGTTCCAGGCTTCATCTACGTGATCGGTGGCATCAGTGATGAGGGTACGGAGCTGCGCTCGGCAGAGGTGTATGACCCCATCTCTCGCCGCTGGAGCGCCCTGCCGGTCATGGTGACCCGACGGGCGTATGTGGGTGTAGCTAGCCTCAATAACTGCATCTACGCTGTCGGAGGCTGGAACGAGGCTCTGGGATCATTAGACACAGTGGAGAAGTACTGCCTGGAGGAGGTTAGAAACTCTGATCATATAGGGCTGCAACAACTAATCAATAATGAAATAACCGGATGAATTTGATTATTGATTAATCTCGTCTATGCACTGAAAACATCTGCCGGTCACATTACTTTACAGAAGTGAATAACGCATTCAAACAAACACATAAGCATATCATTTAATGTGGCTTGTCTTGTGCGTCAAACAGACGAGCGTGCAATAATTCTGACCTAATACATTTTACTCAAATATTACTTGTTAGACATTAAACAAGTGTACATGTAACGCCAACAAATATATTTATCTGACCAGTAACAGTAAAGTATGGAAGCTTGTTAGAATAGAATAAAATAATTGTGTTTTTTTCTCTCAATACTGACATTCATTTTCGTAAATGTGATTTTACGTCTGCAATTCTGACTTCTTTTTACAATTGCAGGTTTATGTCTTGCAATTTAAAGTCATAAAATCGCAATTGTGATTTAACATCTCATAATTCAGATTTGTTTCTTATAATTGTGACTTTGTGTATCGCAATATCATGTTTATATCTCTGTTCTGTGAAAAAGTTAGAATTGCGAAGGAACCTATAAACTCGCAATTTCATGAAATAGTCGCAATTCTGAGAAGTCAGAATTGTAAGAAATAAACTCTCAATCGTGAGATAAAAAGTAAAAAATAAAATATTTTTCAGTACTTAACTAATGAATGAATGAATGGTGCTTTTATATTGCCCCGTTCATAGCCTACACAGATACATTCTGTATTTGTTTTCATAGACATCAAATTGCATTGTTTCAAGAGGAGACATCACTGGGCAGGATGTAGAATAACTTTTTTTAAATTTATTAAAACTTTTTAAATTTAATTATTAAATTGTTGTATTTGGATTTTTAAGAAATAATCAACAGATTAGTCGATTATCAAAACAATCGTTAGTTGCAGCCCTACATGCAACACTGCTGACATTTCCAAAAATGTAACTCTTTATGCAAAACATCTGTCTGTGTGTCTCTGTGTGTGTGTGTGTGTGTATGTGTGTGTGCGTGTATGTGTGTCTCTGTGTGTGTGTCTGTGTGTGTGTGTCTTGTGTGTGTCTCTGTGTGTGTGTGCGTCTCTGTGTGTTTGTGCGTCTCTGTGTGTGTGTGTGTGTCTCTGTGTGTGCGTGTCTGTCTCTGTGTGTGTGTGTGTGTGTCTCTCTCTGTGTGTGTGTGTCTTTGTGTCTCTCTGTGTGTGTGTGTGTGTGTCTCTCAAACCTAACTATTTTAGGGTCTCTTAACTAGTTGATTATTAGCATGCGTATTACTAGATTAATAGCCATTTATTAGTAGTAATTAAGCACATATTAATGCATTAATCCACATCCCTAATCCTACCCAAAACCCACTACCTTACTATTGATAAGCAGCAAATTAGTGATGTATTGAGGGCAAAGTCATCGTTAATAGTGCACAAGTGTGTATTCTGGGTTTAATGCAGCACATGACTCTGTTCCAGGAGAAGTGGGTGGAGGTGGCACCGATGGCCGTCCCGCGCGCTGGGGTAACGGTTGCGGCTGTTAATGGTTTGTTACATGCGGTGGGAGGTCGGACCTCTAGCCGGGACTTCTCAGCGCCGGTCACTGTAGACTCGGTGGAAATCTATGACCCCCACCTGGACTCGTGGACGGAGATCGGTAACATGATCACCAGCCGCTGTGATGGAGGTGTAGCTGTGCTCTGATAGGCCACATATTCACTCAAGCTGATTTTACAGTGTCTAATTTATTATCCTTTTTAAATGAGTGAAGAACACCGGATATCGGTCTCATGTTAGTCTGTAGGTGTTTTTATTTTTTTTACACCACTGTGAGATCATGAGCAATTAAAACATTTGTATAACAGCACTTCTAACCAGCAGACAGCCAGAAGATTCACAGCCGCTGTACAGCACATGATTCAGTGTGTGTAGTGTTTGTGGTCTTCATCATCATCATCATCTGTGTTGCTGATGTCAATATTAGCCAGCAGCTTCTTCTTTTATCGAGTCGTTTCACACTTGCCTCTCATTTCAATGTTTTACGTTACACTTTGCACTTTTGTATTGTACCTGTTTGTTTCTCACAATCTTAAGCTTGTGGAAAACATGCTTGATTGTTAATTTAAGTACTAGAATTTGTTGAGCTGAGAGCTTTAATATTTCATTAATAGAGACTATTTCCTGGAATAAAAAGAAAGTGTTTTGTCACTCCACGTTGACTCCTGTATCTGACTCGATGGAAACTAACGTTCACAAAGCACTTTAGTTTAGGATCCAGTTTTCACTAGTTGATTATTAGCATGCATACCGGCAGTTTAATACTAATAAGCACATATTAATGTCTTATTCTGCATGATCATGCTTTAGACCCCTTAACAACTACCTTACTATCAATAAGCAGCAAATTATGAGTTTATGGAGGCAAAAGTTGTAGTTAAGTGAGAATTGGTTTAAAAAGCAAAGTGTGACCGGATGTATTCAATTGCAGGGTAAATATTAATCTACAAAGAATCACGAGTACACAGACAAGACATCCATTAACTTTTATAACCCTTGTGCACCAATTTAAAAAAAGTGAAATATCCATGCAAAAACATAATAGAATAAGTATATATTTTTTTTCAGCTTTCACTGATGAAAAAAAAATGGATTTCCGGATTTTAACCCTTTAAATGACATTTAGTTTGACACTAAAACAATTATCTTCCATATGTTAAAAAAACAAAAGGCTAAGCAGATTTGTTCTATTATAGTCAAGTCAATGACTTAATGCATCTAAATTCAACGAGTATATGGAAAATATAGATTGTGTGTTTGTCATATTAATTAGTATCTGGGTTAAATATTGCAGATTGAATGGGTTTCAATGGGGACATTTTTAGCCTAAAGGTCAACTTTTACCAAGTGTGAAGTAGATTTATGAATGGAAATGTAGGTGAAATATAAAAATTACATTGTTTGCATTAGCACAATTGAAGAATTTACCAAAATGAAAAAAAAATCAAGGTTTAACGTAACATCAATATCTTCAAGTACAATACAAAGTCACATTAATAGTATATATAAATATCACCATTACATCAAATGGGCATTATATCATATTGTGCACTGAAACAGACCCATTGCCGTTTATCAGTGCCTGAATTCAATGTTATAAATAAAATATTACAATGTATATTTCTACTGATAACTAATCAGACCGTCACATACTTCTCTGTAATGCTGGAGTTGTATTACACTTGCACGGTACATGAAATAGTTCTAGAATAAAAACAGATTTCACAAACATTTGACAGATTTAGTTCAAGATGCACCAAGGAATGACACGAAACTGCCGTTTAATAAGATTCTCAAGAGACAGCAAACCATGGGATCTACAGCCTGGCATGACATGCAAACATATTAAAACATAAAATCATCATAAAAGTCAACTTGTAAATGTCTACAAGCCACAAACAGCTGGTCATTTTCCCACTTCTGGTTATTTCAAACTGTGCCATTTCAGAAAAACCTTTGTTCCATTTGAAAAAACGTCATGTTTTATTTGTAGGTCTGTACATCACACGTTATTATTATATTACATCTTCATACTCAATGGACAATGAGTAACATACAGTATTTTGAAGGTTGGGAGAAACAAATATAAATGTTCTTCTGATGCAGTTAATGTGTTCAATAGAAAAACATTAAACTCAAAACTATTATTAAACATAATACCAGGTGGACTGAAACACCTTTTAGCTCATGTTTCCAAATGAGTATTTAATCACTTTCTGTAATATCACCCAATCCATTGTTTTGTTTGGTTACCTTTATTATAATAATAAATGTTTCAAATGCTAACAAATATAATGGTGTAATTTAGGTAAGAAGATAAAATGAATTGTGCTTGTAATCTATAGCTCCAGTTTAAAATGATGTATTCTGGTATCCATATTATTTGATGGTCATAATTAATATTAACAGGAACAGATCCGAATCTATTAAAGACCAGCTGTATAAGACTAAACGCATCAATAATGTCTCCTAAACGCACTTAGAGACTTCTGGCTGTGTTTATGCGCTAAACGAACAGCTTTAAACTCTATTAAATGTTCAAAGCTGGTAAACATATTAAAGTGAAATATCCTTATTTACAAAGCGTAATCTGAGTAATGTGCACGCGGAAAATGATCACGCTTTTCAAGACACCAGCAGATGAGACGCAGTCATTCCCGTCATTTAAGAACGAGGTGTTCGTTAAGAAACCAAGCTTTGCTCGACTCGTACGACGTTCAGATGCACGCTCGTGTGTGCAGAGAATAGCTCTGAATGCTCAAATATAGCCAATGGAGAGCTGCCTTGTGTTTGTAACAGCAAAGAACGAGTTATTATAAAAGATCAGCATAGAAAAACAATAAATTAGTAAACAAGCTAGATAGATACGTCTCTTCCATTGTTATAAAAATGTGAAAGAAAGAAATATCAAAACAAACATTTCAAAAACAAGGACTTGAGAGTTTAGAGTGTTTCATGTTTCTGACCTTTAGCCCAGGAATGACGTAACGTACGTGGTCATAAACTAAACTCCTGCGCTGTATAGTGAAAGAAAAGTATTTCCTGGAGGAATGTAGAGGTCTGGACGTGAGGTCAGAGGTCGCTGTGGTTAGCAGGACGATCGGTTGGTGTCTCGGACCTTCTGGATCTCCTGTTTGAGGAAGAGAAACCGTGAGGAGCTTACATACTCACATGAGCGATCACAGATCAAACTAGCCGTCACGCAGGTGAAGGAAGACCGAGGGATGTTATAATGGTTCTGTGCTTTAAACATCTTTTCATACGTGTTTATTGCATGCATTTAAAGTCATGAGGAGTGTCCAACCCTGCTGCTGCCGATCGACTGTCCTGTAAAGATCAGCAACTAACTAAGATCATCAGGATGGCTTGAAAATCAAAGCCAGGTGTTTGATTAGAGTTGGAGCTGATCTTTACAGCACAGTCATCGCCAGCAGCAGGGCTGGCCACCGCTGCATTAGATGCATTGTATTGAAATGACTAAATGAAGAATGTCTTAATTCTGGTTTTGCATTCATGCAATACACTACAGAAGCTTGTTTCCACCATGCCCTAAAAATACAAAACAACTGTGACCTTTAATCTCACAATTCTGACTTTTATCATTGCATATGTGAGTTCATATCCCATAATAAAAAATAAAATAAAAACTTCCTACGTGTACTGCGTAACTAACCAGGACTTGTAATAGCACGTGCATGTTGTTGGTTTTGATTGCTTCTATAATGTCCTCATTTATAAGTCGCTTTGGATAAAAGCGTCTGCTAAATGCATAAATATAAATTAAAAAACGATCATTTTTTATAGTTTTTATCCAGTGGTGGAAGCAGACTTTAATGATACACTCCTATTCGTAAAGTAACAAAAACAACTGAACTATGGGAAAATAATCAATCAATAAACTATAAAATGCATTTAGTGTTTGGTAATAATCAATTTTGTTTTCTAAATATGACATTTTTGCTCAACAGTTGCTTAATATATGTTCTGATTATGGGATTAGATATGATGTGCAATACAATACTAAGAAGAGTGTTGCCATGATATGTAGAACCAAAGATCATAGAGATTTGAATTTCCCAGATTTTTATTTATCAGGGCAAGTTTTAAATGTACTACTGTAAAATATTTAGGTCATTTCATTAACAATGAAATGAGTGATGATGATGATATGTATAGGCAACGTCGTAAATTATATGCTCAAGCTAATATATTGGTGAGAAAGTTTTATATGTGTTCAGATGAGGTAAAGATAAACCTTTTTAGAGCATATTGTACTTCTTTTTATACTGCTCCTTTGTGGTTTAAGTTTAAGAAAGAGAGCCTATGTAAGCTTCAGGTTCAGGATCCTGCTGAAAAAACCAAGATGGTGCAGTGCAAGTGATTTATTTTGTAAAGCAAGAGTACAATCATTTCCTGCTTTAATGAGAAATTTGATGTATAAATGTATTTGTCGGCTGGACAATTCACGTAACACTATTATAATGTTGTTGACAAATCCTAGGCTTACTGAAGTGCGATATCAGTCCTCTATGAGGAAGTATTGGCATAATTGTCTTTTTTAATGTGTACTGCTTTTGTTTGTATTGTCTGTTTCTTGCTAATGGACCTTGAGTCTGGAAAAAAAGAATAATATTCATCGGTTCCAAATCAAAAGTGAAATAACTGGTTTAACTGGAATGTGTCTGTTTATCAGAGGGATGTCTGCTAAAAATTAAACTACTGTCATTGTTATTAGCAGCGTGTCCAAATCTGGTGCATTACACTCCTGGAGTCAGATCTACTAACAGATCTCCGACACAAACCCTCTTTTAAAAATACGGTCAGCATTTACCAAAGACACGCCGTGAGACTGATATTAACGCATATGCATCTGTAGGACATTCCCTTTCAAATGCAAGTATTGCATAGCTTGCATCATTTGACATTGGTGCTTTTACGGGATTGCGGTCGGATTTGCCCGGTTTAGTAAATCTGACCCCTGGTGAGTCTGGAAAACCTTACCTCAAGAACAGCATCTTTTAACTTCCCATACGCCGAGTCAAGGTCATCATTGATAATCAGCACATCAAATAAACCTGGCTCGTTACCTGGATGTATAACAGTTAGACGTCAACACAATTACTGCGGTATTTTATTTGAAATAATTAGGAACGGACTCTTACTTATTTGCAGGTCAACTTTGGCTGCGTGTAAACGCTTCTGTAGACTTTCCTCAGATTCAGTGTTTCGATCTCTCAAGCGTTTTTCCTGAAGAGATGAAGTTTTAGATTGAACATGTTAAGGTAATGTTTGGATGGAGATGGATGGTGTCTCACCAGGGTGTCCATGGACGGAGGCTGGATGGACACATAGATGGGGTTGAGATCGGTTCTCTTGATGTTCTTCACTCCTTGCATGTCAATGTCCAAAATGCAAATCTGATTTTTGGCCTGAACATCCTGCACAGCTGCTTTACTGTGAACGGGGCAAAGATGCGGTTAGTTATGATTACATACATATTCCTGCATGCATAATATTCCTCTAGTTTGAATACATTAGTGAGGAGGTGTTCATGGATCATATCCTCATATATTTGGCTGCATTATAATGATTTTCTCATTTGGAATATGATTGCATAGGTTGACATGTTTGTTGAAAATATAATATTTAATGCCACTCCAATCAACTGAATGGAGTGAGAGTCGATGCGACTCCTGTCCTTTATTTTCTCCATTTGAAAACATTAGACATTATTTGCTTATTGTCAATATCAGTGTTGCTGATGATGCTTTTTATAAATATTTTGTATTTTATAATTTTAAGATTAAAATTGAAAAATTTTCAATTTTTTTTCATTTGGAAACCAAGGTCCTAGAGTCTGGAGGAAGGGTGGAGAAGCTCATAGACCATGTTGCATGAAGTCCAGTGTTAAGTTTCCACAGTCTGTGATGATTTGCGGTGCAATGTCATCTGCTGGTGTTGGTTTTTTTCATGTTTTAATTTTTTTTCTTTTTTTTCAATTTTGACATGAAAATGTTAATTTTCAACAGTTTGTTGTTGTTAAGATGACTGAAAGGAGGAAAAACCAAAGTGAAGAATGGACTTCACTCTGTTATTTATTTACTTTATAACAGTAAATAATATCGGTTCTGCATATCGGTTACATAAAGGTACAAATAATCGGTATCGGTTATAAAAATCAATATCGGTCGATCACTAGTTATTCAGTAATCACAGAAACCTTTCAGAAACTCTGTTAGTACCAACAGGAGGATGTCAGCGATGCACCGTCACATACGAACAAGACTCTTAATAAGGAGGACTCTACCTTGTTCCATACAAGTTCCCTGAGAATTCAGCATTTTCGATAAATTCCCCCTTTGCTATGGCCGCCTGCATCACTTCCCTGGTAACGTAATGATAATCTGAAAAAAAAGGGCATTTTTCAGTTCAAATTTGACTGAATACCAATAGAAATGACAAGAAACTGAAAACACACACTCATGAAGCATGTATTGGAGTGCTTCATTCACAACTATTTTTATCTCATCAGTGTGACAATCAATTGTTTACAGCGTCGTCATTAACACATGTGGATGAATTGACTCTGCTGTGTGAATGAATGGAAAAGATGTCATATCATTTGCTTATCCAAATGTTGATATTTGTATATTCAGTACATGAACAATGGCAGCACTGCGTAACTTTCTGTTTCTGACACACGCTTGTCACAGAGAAGAAAGAAGTCAAACAGCACAGATATATATTTTTTTTTTGCTATGGTGTTAACTCCACGAGCACTGAGAAATCAAGCTGGGTCTGAATTCTTCCACGGCTAAACATTGTGTTCGTGAATAACTGGGTTGATGTAATAGCAGCCGCTCTGGGCATGCAACCAAATGCATGACTGTTATTGTATAAAAATGATTGCACTTACAGATCATTAATGTTTGATGTTAAGAGGTTAATGAGGTTTGAGGTTAATGTTTAATTCAAATTAAAATGTTTAACCACATTTTTCCACCAAACATGGTCTCGTGGTGAACAGGGCTTAAGATGAGCTTGTGTTTGCCTGCTCACTCAAATAACTAGCTGTTTATGTAATGAAGTCACGTCGTTGTTGTGAAAGCATGTCATGCTTGCTGGGTTTTGTTCAGAGAGGATACTGCAAGAAAAACTGTGTTTCTGTAGCAGATCGAAACCTAACCTTTGCCGTTCTCCTCTCCTGCACGGGGGCTCCGTGTCGTATCTGGAAGAAAAGATCATTCTTGGTTATTTTGAATCTTTTAGTTTCCACTAAAGAACTAAAGTTCAGCGTTTGTGCTTCAGTGTGTGACTTACGCGAAACGCTGAAGCCAAATACACCATCAAACTCGTTGAGCAGCTTCTTCAGCAGAGTGCTTTTACCAGCTCCAGACGGTCCGCTCATCACCACAGGCCTCGGTCCAGCCATCGCTGAATCACAGCAGAGAGAGAGAGAGTGAAAGAGAGAGAGAGAGAGAGAATATTATATCATCATGTCATCTCCTGAGGGACAGCCAGAGAGAAACACACACACACACACAGCCCAAACACACACACATTAGAGGGTGGGTGGGGGGGAGGAGAGAGAGAGAGAGGGAGAGGAGAGAGAGGGGGGGAGGGGGGGGGAAGAGAGAGAGGGGGGAGGGGGGGGAGAGAAGAGGGGGGGGGAGGGGGGGAGAGAGAGAGGGGGGAGGGGGGGAGGGGGAGAGAGAGGGAGGGAGGGGGGGGAGAGAGAGAGAGAGAGAGGGGGGAGGGAGAGGGGGGAGGAGGGGGGGAGGGGGGAGAGAGGGGGGGAGGGGGGAGAGAGGGGGAGAGAGGGGGAGGGGGAGAGGGGGGGAGGGGGAGGGGGAGAGGGGGGGGAGGGGGGAGTGAGGGGAGAGGGGGGAGAGAGGGGGGGGGGGGGGAGAGAGAGAGAGAGGGGAGAGAGAGAGAGAGGGGGGGAGGGGGGGGGGGGGGGGAGGGGGGAGGGGGAGAGAGAGAGAGAGAGAGAGGGGGGGGGAGGAGGGGGGGGGGGGAGAGAGGGGGGGGGGGAGGAGAGGGGGGGGGGGGAGAGAGGGGGGGGGAGAGAGGGGGGGGGAGAGAGGGGGGGGGGGAGAGAGGGGGGGGAGAGGGGGGGGGGGGGAGGAGAGGGGGGGAGAGAGGGGGGGGGAGGAGAGGGGGGGGAGAGAGAGGGGGGGGGAGAGAGAAATTTAATTTCTAAAATATAATGTATTATTGTGATGCTTATTTGCTGCTCAAATATTATCAAATATTTATTATTTTATTATTTTTATGAATTATCAAATGTTGAAAGGTTTTTGCTGCTAAATGGTCAAACAAAACATGATACATTTTCAGGATTCTTTAAGGAATATAAAGTTCAAAAGAACAGCATTAATTTGAAAGAAATCTAATGAACGTCTTTGCCACTTTTGATCAATTAAATGCGTTTTTGCTGAATAACATTAATTTATTTTGTCAACTTTACCCCAAATCCTTTGAATGTTAAATGTCAGGGTTTGCACATAAAAGCATATCATAAAAACATCATAAATGTTGATTGCGTAAAAATTCAGCTTTGCCGTAAAAACAAGTTGAAATAGAAAACAGGTCTTTTAAATTGTAATAATATTCCCAATATTATATCATGTTTTACTGTACTAAAAAAGGAATATTTTGAACTTGTATAACTACATAATTGTGGATGTGTTTGTTCCCCTCAGCATTGATCTCAACATGTTCCAACAGGCCTGGAGCACAACAGCTCGTTAACTCTGAATGAGATCACGGAGGCAATCCACGGAGGACTTTCTCTTCCAAAGAACAATGCTATTATTTGTACAGAAACTATATGATTTTTAACAACTGTGACAGTGGAAGACTACAGATCCTGTATCGAGCATTACATTCAGCAGAAACACATTTACTTCCTCAAGCAATTCAATACAGAAACTAGTGATAATGTCAACGTGTCCCTTTCATTAAACAACTTCTGCAAGAACTGCAAACACTACTCTCCTAAGTAGATATTTAAGCATTCAAACAATGTGTGTTATAATACATTTTTAATAACAACAACTACATTTGCATCACCATCCAAGCTCTTACCTTGCTCAAGTGTTTACGTGTCCCTTTGGTGCGTGTAAATGAAACTGAAAACATGCACAGCGGATATTATCTGAAGGCACACACACACAAACATTGATATCTGAAGGCACACACACACAAACATTGAGTGTGATCTGAACGTTTGTGTGTGTGTGTCTTCAGATAATATATCCTGCTCCAATCAGCTAACTGCAAACCAAACCCCGCCTTCTTCAAATAATATATCCTGCTCCAATCAGCTCAATGCAAACCAAACCCCGCCTTCTTCAGATAATATATTCTGCTCCAATCAGCTCACTGCAAACCAAACCCCGCCTTCTTCAAATAATATATCCTGCTCCAATCAGCTCACTGCAAACCAAACCCCGCCTTCTTCAGATAATATATCCTGCTCCAATCAGCTCACTGTAAACCAAACCCCGCCTTCTTATAATATATCCTGCTCCAATCAGCTCACTGTAAACCAAACCCCGCCTTCTTCAGATAATATATCCTGCTCCAATCAGCTCACTGCAAACCAAACCCCGCCTTCTTCAGATAATATATCCTGCTCCAATCAGCTCACTGTAAACCAAACCCCGCCTTCTTCAGATAATATATCCTGCTCCAATCAGCTCACTGTAAACCAAACCCCGCCTTCTTCAGATAATATATCCTGCTCCAATCAGCTCACTGCAAACCAAACCCCGCCTTCAAATAATATATCCTGCTCCAATCAGCTAACTGCAAACCAAACCCCGCCTTCTTCAGATAATATATCCTGCTCCAATCAGCTCACTGCAAACCAAACCCCGCCTTCTTCAGATAATATATCCTGCTCCAATCAGCTCACTGCAAACCAAACCCCGCCTTCTTCAGATAATATATCCTGCTCCAATCAGCTCACTGCAAACCAAACCCCGCCTTCTTCAGATAATATATCCTGCTCCAATCAGCTCACTGCAAACCAAACCCCGCCTTCAAATAATATATCCTGCTCCAATCAGCTCACTGCAAACCAAACCCCGCCTTCTTCAAATAATATATCCTGCTCCAATCAGCTCACTGTAAACCAAACCCCGCCTTCTTCAGATAATATATCCTGCTCCAATCAGCTCACTGCAAACCAAACCCCGCCTTCAAATAATATATCCCGCTCCAATCAGCTCACTGCAAACCAAACCCCGCCTTCTTCAAATAATATATCCTGCTCCAATCAGCTCACTGTAAACCAAACCCCGCCTTCTTCAGATAATATATCCTGCTCCAATCAGCTCACTGCAAACCAAACCCCGCCTTCTTCAGATAATATATCCTGCTCCAATCAGCTCACTGCAAACCAAACCCCGCCTTCTTCAGATAATATATCCTGCTCCAATCAGCTCACTGCAAACCAAACCCCGCCTTCTTCAGATAATATATCCTGCTCCAATCAGCTCACTGCAAACCAAACCCCGCCTTCTTCAGATAATATATCCTGCTCCAATCAGCTCTCTGCAAACCAAACCCCGCCTTCTTCAAATAATATATCCTGCTCCAATCAGCTCACTGCAAACCAAACCCCGCCTTCTTCAGATAATATATCCTGCTCCAATCAGCTCACTGCAAACCAAACCCCGCCTTCTTCAGATAATATATCCTGCTCCAATCAGCTCACTGCAAACCAAACCCCGCCTTCTTCAGATAATATATCCTGCTCCAATCAGCTCACTGCAAACCAAACCCCGCCTTCTTCAGATAATATATCCTGCTCCAATCAGCTCACTGCAAATTTAGTTTAAAATCAAAATAAAATTTATACAAATGTTTTTTTTTTTTAGGTCTGTTAAGAATGTATTTTTCCATTACAAACTTTCTTAAATAAATTATCTTGACAATTCAAAATATTCTTATTATTCTCAAGGTTTATTCAAATTAAGTTCTCATTACTGTAATAGAGTCGTTTATTTTCACGAATCGACTTCACCACTGCTAAATCTACACCATGTAATGTCAGATTGTACATTGTATGTTTATATATTTTGACCACACATACACAATTGATTTGTCCTCCTTTTTTAAATATTGTACAGTATGTTTTGTTCACGACTGATAATTCATGATAATGTGACACTAGACCACTCGCTCCCTAGTAGGGATGAACTATTCACTCAACTCACGATTCAATTCATGATTTGATTTGATTTTTTACAAAATGAGATTTAAAGAGGTGCTATTATTCTTCCACATTTTGAATTGTAGTCAGTGTGTAGTGTGTATGTTTGGGCATAAAACTATCTACAAAGTTACAAATCTCAAAGTCCACTCCGAAGGGAGATATTTCGTTTAAAAAAAATGCCTTTTCAAGAACTACAGCGAAAGGCTTGTTTGGACTACAAAGTTGTTTTCCTGTATTTGTGACATCACAAATTGTAAATCCCGCCTACTGAAATGCGACTGGTTGGCAGGTGAGGAGAACGCTTGGTTGATCTCTGCACGTTTCAAAATCCAAACCCAGTGCTGGTGTTTTTATATCACTCACTGTATTTCTGATGGAAACCAACTCTTGCAGAAAATGTTGGATGTCATTTTTATTTCATCTTGCATATAATATCTGAAAAAGCAGCGTTTGTGATCTGAGCTTTGATTTGTGTCCAGCGTTGGGGCAGTCGTGGCTCTAGTGGACAGAGCGTCAGACTTGTAACCTGAGGTCGTGGGTTCGAATCTCTTCTCCGGCAGGAAGTGTCCACGACTGAGGTGAGACCCTTGAGCAAGGCACCAAACCCCCGAATGCTCCCCGGACGCTGCAGTGTCGGGTGCCCACTGCTCCAGGTGTGTGTGTGTGTGTGTGTGTCCACTGCTCCAGGTGTGTGTGTGTGTGTGTGTGTCCACTGCTCCAGGTGTGTGTGTGTGTGTCCACTGCTCCAGGTGTGTGTGCACTTGGATGGGTTAAATGCAGAGCACACATTTCACTGCTGGTTATACTCTGTATAATTGTGTATGTGACAAATAAAGCTCATCTGAGCTTAAATATTATTATTATTCCGAGGAAACCTGGATCTCTCCCGCTACAACAGCGCCTCCCGCTGGCAGATATTTAATCTACATATATATGCGGCCACACATAGTGTAAGTCTGTGGGACTATAGTATAAATAAATTCAACTGTATAACAGTTTCTGTGCAATTCATGTTATAATGTTAGAATTAAAGAACATAATACATATTACCGTTGCACTTATCTGTACATAGTCAATGCAGTTATTTTTAAGCTGTTGTTGACATCCTTTCTAAAACGTGATTTAGCCAAAAAAACAACAACAATAATGTTACCACTTTAATATGTCTTGCAATATCCGTGCGTGCAAAGGTTCTGCGCAATCCTCTGGTTCAATATTCTCCTGGTCTTAATTGATATGGCAATATTGAGGAACTTGCTGTTTTGTTTTGGTAAGGGGCGGGGCAGTACTGAAACACTGTCTAAGCTGTTCACCAATCACAACGCACTGATACAGCTAACCAATCACAACACATTTAGTTTTTCGGAAGGCGGGCCTTCATCAAACCCGGAACTAATCGAGTGTTTGTGTCAGGGGAGGAGAGAGAGAGAGAGAGAGACACAGGCTCTGGTCCGACGGAGAATTATGAGAAGCTGCAGGGCTCTATATTCGTTCCCTCGTTTCATTTAAAAGTTCACCGGACTAATTGTGAACAGATTGCACTCCAGTATTCTTCCCGAGCATGTGAACATGTTCATTTAAAAATATATATATATATATGAAATAGGTTATTGTTATGAAGACAGATGTTAAAATTAATGTTCACATAATAAGTGCATCATTCAGGCTGTTCAAAATATGTTTTAGCGCATAATATGTTTTAAGAATGATATTCTGTTTAGCGCGCAATATGTTTTAAGCCTAATATTCATTGATGAATTAAACTGTGAAGTATATAATTTTTTTTATAATATGAATGTTCATGCTCATTTTTAAAATAGAAATGTTCTAACCTTATGAGCAGTTGATAATCGACGGACTGTTCTGTTCATAAATGCCATCATCATTCGGTTATGTTATATTAATATGTTTCAGCAATCATACGTTACAACCATTAATTGGTTTGAGTTGAGATAGACTATTTTATAATTAATTAAACAGTTTGTTATCATACAGATTGACAGCCTTAATGGTCTCTCGCTCTCTCTCTCTCTGTTTATGGATGGGGGGGGGGGGGGTGTGTGTGTGTTTGTGTGTGGGGGGGTGGGGTGCATGCGCAGGAGGGGTGCGATTTTCGAATAGTAATCGAATAATACCCAGCGATTATCGAATATTACTTTTGCTTAAAATGCCCATCCCTATTAATTACTCCCTCTCAATTTGCTTCAACCCTGTATGAATCTGTTTCCTCTGCTGAACACAAAACATATTCTGAAGAATGTTGGCAGCCAATCACTTCACGGTACCCATTGACTTCCAGTGTTTACTATAGAAGTCAATAGAGACCAGCAACTGACTGGCTACAACATTCTTCAAAATCCATTATTTTGTGTTCAACAGATACATTTTTTGGGGTGAACTATCCCTTTAAACACTAGAAGGTCCTTTCCTTCACTCAAAAAAAAATGCAAGTCAGCAAGCTTAGCACTTTTATTTTTTGCATTTATTCTCCTTATCCAGTCCTGTGCAAAGCATGCTGGGAACTAGAAATCCACTGCTTAATATCAAAGCTATGAAGACAATATAATTAAGTTAATACAGCTTATTTTTTTTTAAATCAATGAATGCAGAAATTTCTGTTTAAATTACACCCAATATTAAGATAACGTATGTAATATTATAAGCAGATATAAATTAATTGTCATTGTGCCAACATAGCTGATCAACATAACCTACTAGTGACTCGAATAATATTTAATTGGGGGCATTTCATCTTAAATACATGATTTGTGTACTTTGTTCACCACTGCATATAATTAATAACTAATAAAAAACAGCATCAAGGCATTGAACACAACCACGCAAAATCCTAAAATAGCATCTTTGATTTAAAATAGCCTTTTGTTTTATTCCAGCGAGCGCTTAAGTGACGTCTCAGAGCAAACACAGCTGTGACTGACACAAGGCACTTGAAGGTAATGGGCTTGGAAATCCAAACGGCTCCGTTTCAGTGTCAAAAACAGCGCCACCGGTCACAAGAAAGTGTTTACATACACACTGCATTCAAGCCAGCTCTTGCACGTTGTCTTTCTCGTTTCATAGCTTTCGGAAAACAACGCAAGCCCTAAAAAAATCTGCTGAAAAATCATTTTGTATCATTGCAATTAAACCCTCTCCTTTAACACTCTGAGCTATAAAAATTTATATTACAATATTCAGTTAAATAGGGACCGATCGAAGCCTGAACAAAGAATATGCACCGTCTACATCGCTGCATTCTGGACGTCACAGAACAGCTGTAATCACACGCAAGCAACAATATCATTTAAAAAATATATTAGACTAAACTATTTAACAACACTGTTTCAGCCTCCCCATTACAAACGGTCATACGATGCCTAATTAAACACATACTCCTAATAAATGAGCTGCACGTGTGACATCCACAGCGTAATGCAAGTCATACGGTGCGACCTCTTGCCATGTGACCGGTTCGAGTAGCTGAAAGAATCTAATGTTGTGTGCTGTGCATCGTCTGTGCTCATCAGTCAGAGATAAGAGATGCTCTACGATTCAAAGTCTTCAAGGTCACAAGGTGATGCTCATTACTCTTCTTAAAACACGCTCTTAGTTCTCTAAGTGCACTGCGAGGAACCTGAATAACCTCCCCTTCATCAGTCACAATCATTTGAATGAATATTTTACCTTTGCAGTTCAAATAAACCTACCATTCCACATATTTCAACGGGGCATCTCGCTTTTTAACAGTCCTGTTAAAGGAGGATTTAATTTGAACTCTTACTGCATTGGACTAAAGCTTGCTTCTTGGACTGTTTTGGGGAATCTTCCATCACCTCCATTACACTTGTGATGTTACCAGTGAAAATTGACTGGACTAAATTGCTTGTAAATTTCTCATTAAGCTATATTATCACCAAATCTCGGATTTAATATTTTTGTCAACTTGTTTTTTTGCAATTAGCAGTTTTTTTATATATATATTTTTGGAACTGATTGTTCATAAGCCTCACTGATTGGAGCTCGCACCTCAGTTTTTGAATGAAAAAGACCTTATTTGTGTATAATTCTGGCAATATTCATGGAGATGCATCACCAGATTTTCATGACTTTCAGGAATTAACCAGTAAGGGTTATTTTTTTGTGTATTTACAAACAACATTTAGGCAGAAATCCCTCAAGTGATCAAGAATAATCCAAAAGAAACTATCCTGCAATTCCTCAGTTTCATCTTCCTCGGGAGGAGACGAGTTGGAGAAAAGTAATCAAGCATGCACAATTTAAGAAAATCGTTTTTTTTTCATTTGCCTTTGCTTGTTATAACTGTTTGATTGCTGAATGTTTTTTTCAGACTATGCCGATAACTCATGCACTTCTGTCATCTTCCTTATTTTCCCTGCCTGGTTAGAAACATTGTTCATATGTCCTGATTTAGAGATCCAACTCATTCTTTCTCTGAAGCACACACGATGCTCTTTGGAACATTCTCTAATTAAGCCGCATCACATGAACATTCTAAAAGAATGTTCGTCATTTTTCAATGTTAGTCTGACAATACGCTTTGTTATTACATTGATTTGATATTAAATGAGAACAATGCAAACCAGAAACATGTTCCACAAATAGTTTCTAGTAGTTTGGACTGGACAGTACATCCACATGCAGCTCCCATATTTTCAAACCCAATTATAAATAAATCAACGTTGTATTGTTATTTAAACGTGTACACAAGATGCTGCATAATGCATTACACATGTATTACATGCATATGATTAAAGCTTAAAGCATTTTGAAACATACCGAACTTGACTAATCAAATCATCTACAAGAGTAAAAGCATAAAATGAAGAATCAACATTAAAATAGCACTTCTTTACTGTATCCTCAACAAAACATGATGCAATTCGCGACCATCACATATGATTTAAAGCTGTAGCTCCTTTCAACTCACCTGAAGAAAAAAACCTGGAGATAAACCTCACAGACATCGGGGAATAAGTGACCAAATACGGGGAGAATGTCTTTCTCCCTTCGCCTGTAACGTTACTCTTCCTCTCTCGCTCAGCTGACTGGGTTTCGCGTGAGAGCCATTACTGACGCGTCATCGGAAGGCGACGCGCGCCTCGCAGATCTTTAGAACATCCGCGCGCCAAACCGCGCATGATGTTGACATCGCATATTCTTACAGCGAAACGCCTCACCACCAATTTAAAGAAAAGAGACCATTTTGTAATGTAGTACTGAATAGAACGTGGTCGACGCGATAGTGTTTGTGCGGATTAAAAAAGCGCTTCGTGTTATGTTTATAATTTAAAAGCAAGCGGGTTCCCGGATGTTGTGGAAAACCAAGGCCTGATTGTTCTGCAGCACACGTGTAAACATCTCCGCGCTAGACTAGACGTGTGTCTGGAGGAGCAGAAGTCATGTTTGGCGCATCGAGATCTGGAGGGGTGCGAGGGGGTCAGGACCAGTTCAACTGGGACGACGTGAAGGGGGATAAACACCGAGAGAACTATTTGGGTGAGTATGGAGCTAACAGCTCTAACTAGCCGCTGCTAGCAACACCGTCTACACTATTCTTGTGTACAACGATCCCCAAATATGCGATTATATTCATATAAGCACACTTATTTTGTACTTTACACATTTTAATTAATTTATAATTGCCTATTAGAGCTCATGTAACGTAACTGGTTTGTGCTAACACTTTGTAGTTCACAGGCTTGATAAACTTATTCAGAACGGTACGTTAATAATGGATAGTTGTGTAGCTTAATAGCATTTCTATAAATATATTACTAATCCATGATGGCAGATTGTCTGCAGATTCTGGGCTATAAATGTCTCTTCGCTGAATAAAGTTTTTCGCATTTGTAGCGTTAGTTAAATGCAGACATTCCTACCTTTTCCCTTGGTGTGATCTCTCATTATATCGTCTGCTTGTTTTATGTGTCGGACACAGCTGTGGACGTGCTGAACTTTCTACTTAAGGTGCCCAAGAGTGGCATGAAACGTGGTCGCTGCTCGGTACTTTACAAATCTCACTACGGCGACGGCTGAGCTTCTGAATATTAATAAGTGCTTGGAGCGTCCCACGGGAGACCCACTAGTGCGCATGCGCAGCTCATTAATATTGCTGAAGCGCAGGCCAGGTCTACGAACATATTAACATGCATTGCTGACGTCAGCGAGGACTACTGGGCAAACGTGACGCAACCTGTTTAATATTCATAAGAATATATTGTCAACTCGTCATAGTAGAATTCCTGATTTGACGTACCATTAAAAAAAAAAAAAGTATTTGCCAAAGCATTCAACTGACCTTTCATTGTATTGGCCTGGTTGCCTGCTTATCAGTCAGAAGGGCAGCATGAGTTTGCAATATCGATTCAGCGCCTCCATGCAGGGTTGTTATAGGAAACTAAATCTGAAACTAAAATTAGAACTATTAAAAAAATAATAATTGTTGCTTTAAATAAAATAAAATAAACGTTAACTGATTTTTTTCCCCCACTAGTTGCCAAGGCAACATTTCTCATTTTTATTTAGTTTAACTTTAGTCATTAGTCAACTTGATGTAAAAAAATAAGTACAACTGAAATATAAATGAATAAAAAACTACATAGACATATATATAAAAATGACAAAATCACTAAAACATTAACTGAAATTTATTAAAAATGGAAAAAGAACAACTGATTCAATATATTAATAAAAAAAAATAGTTTTTATAAAATGTTTTTTTTAATATAAATTAATAATAGGTTTTCATATATTTAATATATTATTTTCTTGACAGTTAAGCAAAATTAACACAAAATTATAATTACTATAATGCAAATAAATAACAATAATAATATTTGTATTATTCTTAAAAATATTCTATTCTATTCTAAATATTCTAAGTTCTACAAAATGTAATTAAATGCAGTACAACCAATATTACAATTATGTAAATATAAAATTTTATGTAATTTAATAATTCTAACAGTCTAATCTTTGATAATATAGTATTTTTCAACATTGTATTACCGAGAATGATATTAATGTGCTTTACACAGTGATGAAAAGTGCAGACAATGTGCTTAATTGTCATGAAAATTGTGACAATGCAAAAATCCTAATAGTCCTGAAGGTCATATGTTTCTTTTTCCTTAAGCTAAATATGAATATAATGAAATATGACTGATTTCTTCTTCTTCAGGGAATTCTCTCATGGCGCCGGTGGGCCGGTGGCAGAAAGGGAAGGATTTGACGTGGTACGCCAAAGATAAGAAGGGTGACGCATCTCTGTCTAAAGAGCAGGAGATGGCCGCGGTACGCGAGGCGGAGCACGAGGCCATGCTAGCAGCGCTGTAAGTGTGATTGATTCATCAGGAAAGTGCAGAAGAAAAGGAGATAACATCTCAAATCTTATGTATGTTTGTCTATTTTAGGGGTCATAAAACAATCAAGAGACAACCAACAGGCCTGACCAAAGAGGTTTGCCTTTGTAAACATCCAAACAAGAACATGTCAGTGATTTGTAGCATTTCTGAAGCACATTTGTCCCGCTGTGGTTGCTGCAGGATCTCGCGGATGTGTGCCGGAGGGAAGGGGGAGGCGGAGGAACGGGACGTGGACAGGATCTCTGGGCTCGGGAGCGCCAGGTAAAGCCAGTGCTGTATTTATTAGGGTAATTGTTAGAGATCGACCCATATATCGGTTTACCGATATTTTTCCCGATATTTAAGCATTTTACCATAATCGGATATCGGTTTTTGAAAAAAAAACGATAACCGATATATATATATATTTTTTTTGTCACATACACAATTATACAGAGTATAACCAGCAGTGAAATGTGTTCTCTGTATTTGATCCATCCAAGTGCACACACACACACACACACACACACACACTTGGAGCAGTGGACACACACACACACCTGGAGCAGTAGACACACACACACACCTGGAGCAGTGGACACACACACACACCTGGAGCAGTGGACACACACACACACACACACCTGGAGCAGTGGACACACACACACACCTGGAGCAGTGGACACACACACACACCTGGAGCAGTGGACACACACACACACACACCTGGAGCAGTGGACACACACACACACACACCTGGAGCAGTGGACACACACACACCTGGAGCAGTGGACACACACACACACACACACACACACACACACTTGGAGCAGTGGACACACACACACACCTGGAGCAGTGGACACACACACACACACACACACACCTGGAGCAATGGACACACACACACACACACCTGGAGCAGTGGACACACACACACACACACACACACACACCTGGAGCAGTGGACACACACACACACACACACACCTGGAGCAGTGGGACACACACACACACACACACACACACACACATCTGGAGCAGTGGACACACACACACACACACACCTGGAGCAGTTTACACACACACACACACACACACACCTGGAGCAGTGGGACACACACACGTACAAATAATCGGTATCGTATCGGTTATAAAAAATCAATATCGGTCAATCACTAGTAATTGTATGGTGGAATGTATAATACTTTAGAAGTTAAACTGCTGAAGATTGTTTTTGTCCCGTGTTGTTATTATCGCAATGTCAAACATCACAGTTTCATATTCGGTTCCTCATTTTAATATGGTTTTCACTTCTGAAACATTGCACTGTGTACATTGCAGCATGCACAATAAAACTTTGATATGGGTTATGACATTTAATTGGCATTTGCATAACAGGATTTTACTGAATTTCAAAGTCAAAGAAATTCAACACAGGTGATGCATTCTGGGAAATGTTCTTCCACAAATTAATATTCCATCTATCTATCCATCTGTAAGGCCTATAAACCTTTGAACTTTGTTTTTTTTTTACTTTCAAGCATCGACGAGCCAAAATTCAAAGTCCGTCTTGAGAAAACTCACTGCAAATAAATACAACTCTCATTAAAAAAAGAAACATGCAGCTTTTCACTTCAAAAGACATAAATACATATATACATAAAATTCTCATTACAGGATACATAGTTTCCCCCTTTAATTAAAACTGACATAAACGCATTACAACCAATATTACAAACAAGTTAGATAATTTAATATTTATAATGCTGTAATCTTTGATAGTGTAATTTTTTCAACACTATGCTGAGAATGAGATTTATGTGCTTTACAGTGATACAAAGTGCAGATATATGACTGCCAACACAAGATATAAGCAGAAAATGACTGAATGACAGGGAGTTGAATATAAAACAGTGACAAGATTGAACAATATACCCCGAGTACAAATGGTCTTACAATATTGTTAATACATATTTGAACGAGCGTGTCTATTATTATATTCAGAGGCCACGAGAGCTGGATAGAAATGCGTATTAATGTTAGACGAAATAAAATCACTAGTTTGAGAAACAGCACTAGATTATAACTAGCTCTTCTAGTGTTATATGTTACTGTCATATAGAAATATAATAATGTGACACGGGTGTATTCTGGTGTTTCTCATCATCAGGGCTGGACCGAGAGGAATGATGCTTTCCAAACAAGAAAAAGAAGCAGTAAAAATGGGGTTGCCAGTTTTCACGGTACAAAGACATTAATATTGAATGTGTCATGGTTTTAATATCCCAACAATATTTCTAGCACTGTAAGTCACTGATCTGGTATTTCTTGATTTGATTTATTGTCAGCACCACAAAGCTGATCGACCGCAGGAAGCCAGCAAGACGCCGGAGGAAGCACCTGATAAAGAAGATAAAAGGTAGAATATATGTTAGGCTAGTGACAAATGGTCAAAAAGTGCTTTGAGGATGCATTGAGTGACAGAACACTCTGATTTGTCATGTTATATTTACATATTTGGTATTGCAGGATTCAGCACAACCCCACCTTTCCAACAAGCCATCATATATGTTTCTATGATAATCACTGGCAAAGCAACCACAAAGTAAATGAAAACATTCTGCATAGATATTCAATTTGTGTATGTCCGATTATTGTTGGTATGTGTTTATATGTCTCTATTTATTCCATACATCAAGATATTCACATCCAGTCTTTTCTAATAGGTAAAGTAACTTCCTGACTACAAACATGTCAAGTTTCAAAGCTCTCATAGCTTGTGTGATTGATCTGCACTAGTTTATATGCCTTAACTCCCATGCGGACAGGCTATATTTTAGTCCTTTTTTGGTTTTGGGGTGTATAACAATGTCAGTTAATTTAACAATCTTAGCAGTAAAATATTTTGAGCCAAGAATTGTCACTAGCCTATATGTGTTTGTGTGGTGTAGGATATATTTAATATCTTGTACGGCCAAACATTACATGTGGATGATTTTTAAACATGTATAAGAAGAAACATGAGACACTTCTGAGAAAGACCGCGGTATCGACGTTGAGTGCTGATATTAATTACAGATCTGACAGAAAAAAGAAGAGCAAGAAGGAAAAGAAAAGCAAGAAGGAGAAGAAGAGGAACAAAGAGAAAAGGAAGCACAGAAGTGACTCCTCAGACTCTGAAAGCTGCAGTAAAAGGTACACGCTTCTCCCTCGTCTCAGTTAAATAACGAAATACCTTCATTACTTTTCTTTATAAATTGTGAACCTAGAGAATTAGTTTTCCTTCTCTGAGGTATGACGCAGTTTGTTCACAAGAGGGCGATGTAACAGCTTTAGTTCATCACATCTTTTAATTAGTGTTTCCTCGTTCTTAATTCGAGTTTGACATGAGCATGTTTCTAAAGTGACCAAACAATAAAAATAGCCCACTTAAATAATGGGGAATATAGTCCATTTTTAATTATGTTTAACCGTTATAATTTTTTTTTTTGGGGGGGGGGGGTGTCAAATGTAGCTCCTTAACCAGCAATTGTTATATGTGCCTGCTTGTAACCCGACAAAAACGAGTTAACAATTATTATTAAACAACCAAAGGTAGTGTAGTAGATTAATTGACAATTTTCAATCTTAGTTGGTTGATTGCTGACAAATTGTAGTCTGTTACTGATCAATAATTACATGATGAAATTTGTAGTTATTAATATTTTAGATTTTAGGAAATGCATTCTGACTACTTTTTCATTATTTCTAGACATAACTCATTAATAACATAGATTTAAATGGGATTATTGCTTTCCATGTTGATATATATAAAATAAGAAAAATTAAATATTCCATTCTTTATCAATCCTAAAGTACATTCAACGTTCAATTATGCCAGGGTTTTACTAGACTGGGGTTAATGGAACAATTAAAGGCAGTTTGTGAGTTCATGAAAAGCTAATAAATAATAAAATTTTTTTTTTTGAAATTTAAACAATCAAAATAAAACACTTGAAAGCTAAAAATAGAAGTTGTATGTGCTTACCTGCATCATGTGTGAACGTCAGAGAACGGTGAACGTGAATGTGTTGTTAAAATATTGAAGTATTAACTTAATCTTAGGGGGACTGATATTGTATGTCAAAGGTGTTCGGGAATTCCTGCATATATGAACAAACATAAAAACATCAATGATATCATATTACATGGGCAAACTCTTCCAGGTTTGAATTATGTTTGTCTCCAGCTAGTGGCTGTTGTGTGTAATTGCACTGAGAGACTTTCTGAATGTAAAGAAGTGTTAGGATTCTTTAGAATGAAAAAATGACGTGAGAGAAAAACTAACAAACACAGAATTAGGCAGAATCAGAATTTATTATTAATAATTAACTGCCAATGTGTGAATAGTATGCAATGCGTTAATCTATAAAAAAAGTAACTGTAATCTGATTATGCACATTTTAATACGTAATATAATCTAATTACAAGCACTTAATTTCTAGAATGTGATTACATAACCCAGATTACTATACAGCACTTTTATTTTAATTATTTTACATATTTAAAAATATGCAAGTATAAATGACTTTCGTAATGACCCAAAGAAGCAGCCAACATGTATTATAAATCATTTTTATATGTGCCTATACAAAACCTGAGGGTCAACTACATCACTGAAAGCGACCGGTAAAGGTTTGGGTGGGTATCAATGTAAACACAGATATCAGATACGAATTGTGTCTTCAGTGAATGTAAACAGAGGAACAATTGGATACGGTCAAAAGATCGGATCTATGCATTAAAGTGCCCCTATTATGGGTTATCAAAGGGTCAAATTTAGGTTTTGCCTACAACAGGTTCGCGTGCATGAAAGGTCAAAAAACATTTACATTTTCTTATAATATGCATTAATTTTTACCTTATTTGCTCAACGACTCACAAACGATTCGCTCATCGCTCCTTTGCGTGACGCTACTCAGCGGTGATTGGTCCGATTGGAAACCGCTATTTTTAATGCACCAAAAATTATTTTCATTTTCACTCAGACCAACACTAAAATAAAATGCGTGCACAAGTGGGCAGCAATAAGCTGTTTCATTTTGACATCAACATGAAATGGCTTAAGATTGGTTTAAAAAAAATTAGAGATTCAGGGTCGCCTCTTTCCTTTGAGAGATAATAACTTTATACACGGTGCACTTTCAGATTTAAAACTTTGCAGGATGTTTTCATTCATGTAACACGGCTGTATTACTCACTGCATGAAAGCTCATATTCAAAAACCCATAATAGACGCACTTTAAGCTTTGCGATTTCAGTTCGCTTGACCCTTAAATGACAGTTTTACAATGTCTGCTTTTTAAATGAGTACAAAATAATGAATAAAAAATCTCAAAGTTAATATTATATATATATTCAATTTATCTCTGCAATCTAAATATCTTGGAAAAATAGATTTTAATTTAAATGACATTTTCTTTCAAATAAGAAAATATTTAATTTTACTCATGTCCACAAAACTATGTTACTAACCAAACACATCTCTGAAAACTAAACAATGTTCACAATATCAAAAAACCATGTGACCAGCATCATGTGATGTCATTTTCTTATGCAGTGGACATTTTAAATGCAAATTTAAACAAATTTATCAAGAAAATAAATTGAGTTTTAAGAAAATAACATTTGTTTGGCCAGACCATCAAAATGGTGAAATTGTCAACCGTGTTCCCTGTAAATCCATAGTTTGTCTGTTAGTTAACAAACTCAACACTAGCAAAAACATATTTTTCTTTGTAATATCAAAATGGTGTTTAATGATTAAGTTCGGCAACCAACAGATCAAATATATCAACTGGAACCAGTAGTTGTTTTATTGAGAGAGCATTTTCTTGTCTCTTTCCCTGATGTGAAATGTGCCCTAACTTATAGAACGACTCTTATATTCACATTATGCCTCTGTGACAGAAGACGAGGACCATCCCTGTGTGACTTATGATTTCCCCTCGAAGGGAACCAGGCTTCCCATGCTCACCAGGAATAAATGATTGTCTAGGTGTGTTTTGTGCTCCCCAGGCGGAGAAAAGATCCCCGGGACCACCATGGTCCTAATCCATCAAGGAGCAGTCAGAGTGGAGCCGGAGCCCGTGACAGCCATTCAGGAGGGGGGCCAAAGGCCGAGCACAGGACCCTAACCCCCCCGCACCAGCACCGCCGCCGCCGGCACGACTCGGACTCATCCGCTGATGGCCACCGCGCTGGCCGCGGCTCCCCGGCACACAGCTCCCGGCGGCGCCATGATAGCAGCTCAGACGACTGATGCCCCGCTACCCACACCTCCTCACCCTGAGAACAGATCCAGTCGCCTCTGTCAGACTCTGGACAACTCCAGCCACGAGACGTGCGTGTGTGTGTGTGCGTGTGTACGTGCGTGCGTGAGTGTGTGCGTGCATGCGAGTGTGTGTGTGTGTGCGTGGGTGTGATGAGCATTTCTGGGTGCATTACACCTATCCTGTAAATGTAGAGTAAAACACTGTGGGATCTGGTATGTACAGCACTCATTCTGGACACAAAGTCTGGACAACTGTATTTCTTTGTGCATATGTTTTTGATCACATTTCATCACATTTTGGCTCAAGAAAATTGAGCTTGATTAAGGCTAATAAAATTGACCATCAACATTTTTGACATAATTTCCCCCAAAAAATACTTGATTAAAAATGCTTAAAACGCAATTTGTTTTACTGTATTTGTGCAAATTCAAAAAAAATAAAAATCTTTTTTTTTTTATTATAGCTATAAGAAAAAGATACAAACAAAATTTGGATCGACAAAAAAAAAAGATTTAGGGGTAAAATTAGGAAATATTTGTTATGAAAATAATATCACAATGAATGCAAGTAGTCCATTTTAAAATCTAATTTCTTTTTATTTTTTGAGGTGAAATGTAACCTGGACATGTTTTAGTCTGATGCATAAACAGAAAACACAGCAGACTTGAGCATGTTTTATTCTTGTGTATGTTTAGTGAAATAAACCGTTTTTTTACAACATAGTGTCGTTGAATCATCAATTCACCGCAACACCTCAAACTTTTGAAAATGGGTTTCAAAGCGAACGATTCTAAAAATGATACAGTTATCAAATCTGTGTAAACTGTGAAAACAGTGATGTTATGCACATGCGTATTATATGTCTGCGTTGTTTCTTTACAAAGTGACATCGCCACCTACTGGCCTGGTCTGCATAATACAGCGTTTCTAGTCGTTTTCTCAGATCTGTGTGAACGGGGATCATTTTGACGACGTTGTCTGGACGCGAAAAACACAAAACTTTTTAGCACCTCTGTCATTGTAGCAGACTAATAAGGATTCGGAGTATATTGTAAATGCGGAGTAAAAACTCAGCGCCCAGACTAATTGGTGTGTACATGCTCTCATTCTGGAAAGTATGACTGCATTTTGTTTAGTAACTGTACTTTTTAAGACTAAATCTCGGAAAATCTGTCCAAAACATGTCTTGGGTCACATTTCATTAAATTTGGCTAAAGTAATTTAAGCTTGTTTTAGGCTACTAAAATTGACCAACAACATTTTTTATAAAATTTTCCCCTAAAATACTGAAATAAAGTGATTAATATGCCATTCGTTGCACATCTGTGTTTAAATATGTGCTAATTCTGGTTTTAAAAATCAGTCTTTTATTACAGAAATCAGAATCACAAAGGAAAATGTGAAATTTAAAAGTAATGTATTACAATTAGAAATTTTAGGGTAAATTTTTTTTTCTAAATTATAGACTTTAAAATCGAATACTTTTTTTGGGGGGGTGGGGGTGTTGAGATGAAATGTAACCTGGTCTTCGATGCATAAAGAGAAAACGCAGCAGACATAATAAAAAATCTTGTACATGTTTAATGAAATTAACCGTGTTTTTACAATGTGGCGTTGTCGAATCATCAGCGCACCTCAACATCTCACAGGGATTCAAAGTGCACCTTTTTGAAAACAATACCATTATCTGTGTGCAAACTATGATAAAAATGTGAATTTGTGAAAATGATTCATAATGCCATTTCCTTTAGTAACTGTTGTTTTTAGTCTTAAATCTCAGTTAAACGGTCAAAAACATGTCTTGGGTCACAATCAGAAATCAGAACCAGGGGAAAATTTGGAACGACAAAAAAGTATTATGTAGATTTGCAGTAAAATTTGACATGAAAATCATATTGCAATGCAACAACTCTCAATAGTCCTATATATAGGCTTTAAATAGTCTTTTTTTCTAGTGAAATGTACCCTAGACATGTCTTGGTCTTCGATGCATAAAGAGAAACTGTATATGACCAGATTGTAGCAGTCGCAATCACATTATAGTGAAATAAACGGTTTTATATCGTGGCGTCGTCGACTCACTAATCACCTCAATCCTCCAGATATTGTTTTCTCAATCTGTTTTGTTCTTATGTTGAGTGCTGCTTCTTGACTGTTGGAATGTACTCCTGTCGCTATAATAGAGCGGAGTGTTTGCATTTGCATTGAGTTTGCTGTGAAAGGCGGCATTCTGTTGGCTGGCACCTGGGGCCGTGCGAGAAAAGAGCAAAGCGCAGACAAAAGACAAGTGCAAAAATCCAGGCTCAGGGATGGCCTGAGCGCCACACACAAACCCCAAGCCGCTGGAGCAGCAGGAGTGGGCTGAACAAAAGCCACCCTGTAAGAGAGCCAGCCAAAGAGTAGCACCCCTCCTTTTCCCACCATCATGCCTTCCCTGCCATGTATTACTGGCTTGGCTGCATTATCCATGGCAGCCTAATCGGGCCAAAGGAACGTTGTTCTAGATTGCTTTCCCTCCCCCTCGTTGGGCCGAGCGCCCCGGCACCTGATTCCAGGCTGCTGACCCCACAGGCCCAGTCGATCCTATTTGTCACTTATTAAAGTGCTTCTGCTGAGAAGGCGAGGGGGGTGTTTGGGTTTCAGTGGAGAATTAATGACAGCCTCTCACCAGGCACACTTACCACAGATCTCTCTACCCTCCCATCAACTATACGTGACCCTGGAGCACAAAACCAGCCAGAAGTAGCACAGGCACATTAGTAGCACAGGCTCATTAGTAGCACAGGCGCATTAGTAGCTCAGGCGCATTAGTAGCACAGGCGCATTAGTAGCTCAGGCGCATTAGTAGCTCAGGCGCATTAGTAGCACAGGCGCATTAGTAGCACAGGCGCATTAGTAGCTCAGGCGCATTAGTAGCACAGGCGCATTAGTAGCTCAGGCGCATTAGTAGCACAGGTACATTAGCAGCACAGGCACATTAGCAGCACAGGCACATTAGCAGCACAGGCACAATAGCAGCACAGGCACATTAGCAGCACAGGCACATTAGCAGCACAGGCACATTAGCAGCTCAGACACATTAGCAGCACAGGCACATTAGCAGCACAGGCACATTAGCAGCTCAGGCACATTAGCAGCACAGGCACATTAGCAGCACAGGCACATTAGTAGCTCAGGCACATTAGTAGCACAGGTACATTAGTAGCACAGGTACATTAGCAGCACAGGCACATTAGTAGCTCAGGCACATTAGTAACACAGGCACATTAGTAGCACAGGCACATTAGTAGCACAGGCACATTAGTAACACAGGCACATTAGTAGCACAGGCACATTAGTAGCACATGCACATTAGCAGCACAGGCACATTAGCAGCACAGGCACATTAGCAGCACAGGCACATTAGCAGCACAGGCACATTAGTAGCACATTAGTAGCTCAGGCACATTAGTAGCACAGGCACATTAGTAGCACAGGCACATTAGCAGCACAGGCACATTAGTAGCACATTAGTAGCACAGGCACATTAGTAGCTCAGGCACATTAGTAGCACAGGCACATTAGTAGCTCAGGCACATTAGTAGCACAGGCACATTAGTAGCACAGGCACATTAGCAGCACAGGCACATTAGTAGCACAGGCACATTAGCAGCACAGGCACATTAGCAGCACAGGCACATTAGCAGCACAGGCACATTAGTAGCTCAGGCACATTAGTAGCTCAGGCACATTAGTAGCACATTAGTAGCACAGGCACATTAGTAGCTCAGGCACATTAGTAGCACAGGCACATTAGTAGCTCAGGCACATTAGTAGCTCAGGCACATTAGTAGCACATTAGTAGCACAGGCACATTAGCAGCACAGGCACATTAGCAGCACAGGCACATTAGCAGCACAGGCACATTAGCAGCACAGGCACATTAGTAGCTCAGGCACATTAGTAGCACAGGCACATTAGTAGCTCAGGCACATTAGTAGCTCAGGCACATTAGTAGCACAGGCACATTAGTAGCTCAGGCACATTAGTAGCACAGGCACATTAGTAGCTCAGGCACATTAGTAGCACAGGCACATTAGTAGCTCAGGCACATTAGTAGCTCAGGCACATTAGTAGCTCAGGCACATTAGTAGCACAGGCACATTAGTAGCACAGGCACATTAGCAGCACAGGCACATTAGTAGCACAGGCACATTAGCAGCACAGGCACATTAGCAGCACAGGCACATTAGTAGCACAGGCACATTAGTAGCACAGGCACATTAGCAGCACAGGCACATTAGTAGCACAGGCACATTAGTAGCACATTAGTAGCACAGGCACATTAGTAGCTCAGGCACATTAGTAGCACAGGCACATTAGTAGCTCAGGCACATTAGTAGCACAGGCACATTAGTAGCACAGGCACATTAGCAGCACAGGCACATTAGTAGCACAGGCACATTAGCAGCACAGGCACATTAGCAGCACAGGCACATTAGCAGCACAGGCACATTAGTAGCTCAGGCACATTAGTAGCTCAGGCACATTAGTAGCACAGGCACATTAGTAGCTCAGGCACATTAGTAGCACAGGCACATTAGTAGCTCAGGCACATTAGTAGCTCAGGCACATTAGTAGCACATTAGTAGCACAGGCACATTAGCAGCACAGGCACATTAGCAGCACAGGCACATTAGCAGCACAGGCACATTAGCAGCACAGGCACATTAGTAGCTCAGGCACATTAGTAGCACAGGCACATTAGTAGCTCAGGCACATTAGTAGCTCAGGCACATTAGTAGCTCAGGCACATTAGTAGCACAGGCACATTAGTAGCTCAGGCACATTAGTAGCACAGGCACATTAGTAGCTCAGGCACATTAGTAGCACAGGCACATTAGTAGCTCAGGCACATTAGTAGCTCAGGCACATTAGTAGCTCAGGCACATTAGTAGCACAGGCATATAGGTAATATGTGTCAAAATTATCTATTTTTCTTTTGTCAAAAATCATCAAAATATTAAGTCAAGATCATGTTCCATGAAGATATTTTGTAAATGTACTACCATAAATATATCTTATTTTAAACTTATAACTTAAACTTAAATATATCTTATAAAACTTATTTTTTTATTAGTAATATGCATTACTAAGAACTTCATTTGGACAACTTTAAAGATGATTTTCTCAATATTTAGATTTTTTTTGCACCCTCAGATTACAGATTTTCAAATAGTATCTCAGCCAAATATGATCAGATCCTAACAAACCATACATCAATGCAAAGCGTATTTATTCAGTGTCTTTCAGATGATGCATGATCCCAACATTGGGATTTGACCCTTATGACTGGGTTTGTGGTTCAGTGTCACAAATGGTCAGTCGGTCACTACAGATGCTTCACGTCCGTGTTCAATGCTGAAGCAACCAAACACAGGCCTGGGCCAAGAATCAAGCTTCTGAGATTATTGAGGGGCATTTTCATGACAAAATTTATATGACAACAATGTTTTGAAAAAGCTAACTTTTTAAAACAGGTGTACATTTTCCAAAACAAAACCTGTTATTGTCTCCGTGCAAAACACAAAATGGCAATTTATGAAAACAATGCACGTTACTATTTCGGCATGTATTTTTGCCCTGTCTAATGCTATGGTTATCACTATGTCAGTCATTGCAATTTCGAAAGTAATTTTTAGCATCAAAAACAAAACTTTTAATTAAATTCTGACTGGATGATATAGCCTAGAAAGTGCACAAAAAACACTTTATCGTCACTAAATAATTTCTTTATAATCACGCTTATCTCAGTTCATCTAGATCTCTAAAAGTATCTTAATACAAATATCCAATATAATCATTGAAAGTCTCTACACTGCACAATAGTAAGTACATTTTATTTATAGAGCACATTTAAATTCAGCTTACACTGACCAAAGTGCTGTACAAAACAATCATAAAATACAGTAAAGTATAAAATACAAGATAACAATCAACAAATAAAAATTCAGGAAAGGCCATAGAATAAAGATGCGTTTTAAGTCTAGACTTAAAAACAGAAATAGACGGAGCACTCTTAATGTCAGGTGGCAACTGATTCCATAGCCGTGGAGCAGCTACTGCAAAGGCACCTTTAAACTGAAGTCGTAACCGTGGGACATATAAAAGAGCTTTATTAGCAGATCTGAGGGGCTTAGAAGTAGATTTAAACGAGATAAGATCCGAAATGTAAGATGGGGCTTGTCCATTAAGTGCCTTAAAACAATCAACAACATTTTGAATTGAATTCTAAAGGAGACAGGATGCATCTCTTTACATCGTGTTTACACTGTCACAACGAGAGGAGCGCTTCTGATTGGCCATTGTGTTCTGGACATCTACAGACATGTCTGTGATTGGCTGTATTGCTCAACACTGCAAAAACAGGTTGTAAATAAAAACAGCAAATCTCCATAGTGCCAAACACAGATAACCTTCTAGACTAGAGGCTGTAGTATATACATTACAAATGAATGTTTTGTGAATGTATCAGGCAAGGTAAGATGTCCCCCTTTTTTATTTATAACTTATTTAATAGATTTCTCTAATTTTTGGATGAATAGCCATTCTACTTAATTTGGTCATTTTCATCTAAATAGCAACATTTGTGAGATTTAGTCAGCTGAAACCATTTTGAGGTGAATTGATTTCATCTTTGTATCTGTAAAATACTGATCCATAGCATTGTATTATGTTAGGAGTATTGTTTTGAGTGATTTGTGGATGCATCAGCTACTATAGTGAGATAATAAATGCCCGTGAAGAATAGTCAGAGAGCAAGACTACTATACAGAAGCCACATATACAGCACTTACAAGTAAATAAACTAATGTTTCTAAAAAAATGAAATAATATTCTTGTTTAGCTACTAACTATAATTGATTAAACTTTACATTATGGAATTTTGCTGTGGTACAGAATTGTTCATATTTCATTAGTTGACTGGTAAAACTAGCTATAAAATCTGTTGCTGCATATTGTGCATAAGTTGTTATGCTTTATTAAACACGGCACAAAAGGTGATCAACTAATTCCAACTAAACCCACACAACCCAAACGGTGAGTGTCTACATAACATACGAAAAGCTTACAGAACTATTTTTCAATTAAGGCGTTATGGATCCAAAACAAGAAAATACAATTTAATAGATAAGGTTTGTTGGGCAATGATTTTTTCTTCGTTTAACCAAACTAATCATTCCTAATAACGTTAATAATATAATTTAACTAACAAGGGTAAGGGGGGTGAAATAAAAAAAAACCCCGCCATGGGCCTAATATATTTTCTATTTCTCTAAAACGGGTGAGGTTTAAGGAGCTACCGTGTTCAATTATTGATTGCCATTGCCGTCATTGATCTCGCTTCAGAATAACACGAGGGCAACAGTAAATCCAGTTATACTAGTATCTTTAATTACAGTGCATTTCTTTTCAAAATGACAAATAAAAAAACATAGGTTAAGAGTCACACTATACAACATTTTGCTAAGAGATTCACATAATTTCAACCAAAACGTAATCAGTGTCTACCAAATTAAGAGGTTAATTGGGAGAGAGATAAAAAGATAAAGCCCTAACATTGAACATGAATATTAATAATCTGAGACGGGAGTCTGTTTGTCATAAAGGCACCACAGCTAGTCTGGGGAAAAATGACGTCTACATGCAAACAGAGCTCAAATATGTCATTGATATTAACATGCCAACTCTCTGGAGATATGTTTTTAGGTTATGTCCTAAAACAATACAAATAGACAAATGATTTTTGAAGTTGTAGCATGTGGTTAGACGAGACGGTTAGATTTGAGTCTAAAATAAGAAATAGAAAGTAACACTTAAACAGTGTCAAAACAACATGAAATTTAACGCTAGGTGCATAAAACCAATCTTTCAGTTTCTCCTTCTGGGTAAACCTACAAAAAAAAAAGATCAGGTCACACTTAACCACCCATAAATAAAATAAACGCAATGTTTTGCATACAGAAAATAAAGCCTATTTTTATATCGTCACATTGTTTCCATGAAACAACCTCCGGTTCTCTTAAAAATAAACCTCATTACCGTTACATGCCTGAATGTGTTACTGCACCCTACTACAAACCTTGATTAACCTGAGCCACGCCAACATTTCTCCCACACTCACAACAACACATGTGTTGTGTATCGGGAATCTCCAACAGAAACATCTTTGTGTTGCTGACTTCACAGCTCTACGGCTCCTAAAGCATCATGACAGTAAAGCTAGGTCACTTCAGCCTTTGCTGAGAAGACAGTGTAATCGTTTTTGGTTTCCTTTCCTCGAAATTGAACCGTTATATGTGCAGGTAGTGTCTGATTTCATGTCCTTCGTTCAAGACTAACATAACAGCTTTGTGTACAGTACGTCTAAGAAAAGAGTCTTATTACAAGCACAATAAAATAATACACATGTGCAAGATTCAAACGAGACCTGACTGAGTTTACAGAAGCGACGTTCTTAGATCTCTTTCTGATCGGGCAGTAAAGACTAAAAAAAGACAGATGAAAGACTAAATCGATTTTGCATAATGGTGCTCAAAAAGCTGGCTCACAACACTTTGACTGTAGGGCACTATTCTTCCGTGTTAATGTGTTTGAAATGAGCGCAGCTTCCAGCACCGTTGGTTTAAAAACAGAAGAGTAAAGCAAGTGTTGAGAATAAGGAACTAAGGAAGATCAGCGAGTACAGCGAGGTTGTTATTTCTGGTTTTTCAGCTGATTGGACAACCAGTCGAGTCCTTCGTAAAGGCCGTCACCGCTTGTGGCGCATGTGGCCTGAATGTACCAGTTCCTGTGCCGGAGCGAATGCAGCCCCAGCTTGTCCGTGATTTCCGCAGCGTTCATGGCGTTCGGTAGGTCCTGTCGGACAAACACGTGTCAGATGCGTAAGAACACGTAACTGGAAAGTAGTGCATGTAATCAGCTGGAAGCTGTTAGTACCTGTTTGTTGGCAAACACGAGCAGGACTGCTTCCCTGAGCTCATCCTCAGCCAACATCCTCATCAGCTCCTCTCGCCCCTCATTCACTCGCTCCCGGTCGTTGCTGTCGACCACGAAGATCAGACCTAACCGAGAAGAAAGAAGCAGATTAATGGACTGTGTGAGTGACAGAACTCAGATCAATTACACAACACGTTTGGTATAATGCCTGCTTTATATTTTGTCCCAGGCATTAATGAACTACAAAAATGTGCTATAGTTGCCAGGGCTGTCGATTTAACACATCCATGCCCTTGAAATTCAAGATATGAGGGCAAACAAATCGCTTTTTGTCTTACGTTTATGTATATTTTAGCAATATAACAGGAGCAACGGTGCTGTTTTGTCTTTAATATATGCATGTTTGAATAATAGTTTAATAAACGAAGTTAACATTACATATTAGGCACAATATTGTCTCAATATTTGATCAGTTTGCCAATAAAAAAATAATTCCACACAAAGACTCAGCAGAACTTTTGTGCATCTCCAAGCAACACACAGCACTGCTTCGTTACTGAATGAATCACGAGCCAATGATTCAGTGACTCGTTCATAGGCGCCGTTTACACCTGCTTTTAAAGGCGCAATATGTACAATTTTCGTTATACAATATCCTAAAACTACTTGCACCGGGTGATATTGAATGCAGTTGAGTACTTAAGCTATCTCAACGGTTCTTAAAGATTTGTTAATCCGGAGAAACGTCAATTTTTAATAATGACTCGTCGCTGGTCATTGTCGCCTATCAATGACGTGACATCCGCACCACTCCCAGTTTCCGCTTGTAGAAACTATGGCAACAGACGGACACAAATGCTGCAGTACAGTTAAACTGAATCCATTACGGCTGTCGTGATTTTTTACACATTTTTAGAGAGTTGCACATTATAACCAATCACACACGAGTCTGTTGAGAATGCGATGGCCAATCAGAGGCGTTCAGATGAGTATGTTCACTGCACATGCTCGCTGACTGAATTCAGCGCTCTCGTGAATTCTCTCTTCATAAACAACAAAGTGCAGATATAAGAGATTCATTCATCAAACCGTGTATAGACAGCTTTACGCGCTAGACTTAAATCAGTCATAATGTTCTTTGACAATGTAAGTTCTTTGCTCTCTTTCTCTGTATAATAGATTCACTGTTTGAATAACTGTGGAAGGTACAAGTAATAATAAATCAATTAAGAGGATCCGTGAACATCTTCCTTCATAGCGTCATCAATCTTTGCCTTTGTTATCGTTTTGAAAATGCAAAAAGCAACTTCCAGAGGTGAAAACATACATATTGATCCTTTAAGAAGCGTTCTGGTGTGAACCAGTCATAAACAGGGTCATAAAGACAGTCACTTTGCTTCTTTATGAATGAATCAGCCTTTTCTATAAATGACTGAATCATTAAGACACGGACTTGCTGTCATCTATTGGTGGTTTTAGTATCATTTCATATTTCCATTCCCCGTTTAAAAAAAAATACTAATTAATATCCATTTATCATCATTTAAGCCATGTTGAAAATATTGTTTTCTAAAGTAATATGTCTGTTTTTAGTTCTATCCAATACTTTTTAAATTTATTCTCACATTAAAAAGAAATGAACATTAAATTACTACAATGTTCGTTTCATTATTTGATGAGTAGCTGCAGAATAAATCAGTCATCATCACTAAATAAAGACACAATGGACAGATACTTCCACTTTCTACTCAATACAGCTCCGGTGTTTCCAGTAAACATACAGAGAGCCACACAGGAGAATGCAGATTACTACAGTTAAGGACTCAGTTACTACAATTAATATTGTTTCTGCATTAACATGAATTATATTGAACCTGATGAAATGTTTTCTTTTCCAAACATGCATTCTGAATAATAAATACACATACTTTGCCCCCTAACCTACAGCAGTAGTGCTCATCATCACCAGTGTTATTCACTCTCGGATTATGTTTCATACTGTTGAGTTTCCAGTTATGAAATTAATTAGATTAATAAACAGGATGTTGCTTGTTGCACTCTCATTCCAGTCTTTTAAAATGGTTTCAATGAATGTGAGAACTACTTTAAAAGATGTAATAAATGCTAAGCATATTCTAATTAATGCTAAACAGCACCACAACGATGAATATTAATTATGAATTTTGGCATAAACATGTAAATTACATACAGTGATAAAATAATCATCAGTGATAAAACGTGAGTGATTGAATCATTTAATACAAATAAATAAAGAGTCGCTCTGATATTATTGATCAGAACATCTCTTTTCCGGTCCCTAAAAATGTACAGATTTTTAAATCTTCTTGCAAACACATATTTAAGTGGCTACGGCACATTGAAAATATTCATAAATCACATTTAGCGAAATGAACTATTTTGAAAGTGTGTCAGAGCTCAGTGCAAGAAGTCCATACTGACAAAAACTGGCCAAACATGCAGATTCAGTGTATTTTAAGATAACAATCGGCGAACTGTAAACAAATATATCACATGCGATAGTCATGCACATCTCGTCAGTAAAGACGGTTAGCCGTAAATCTCCATCACCTGCTTTCAGATGGAGCGGCACAGAGCCGTAGATCACTGACAACCTACGCAATTCGTGCTCAGATTCACAGATGAATCGTATGCGATAGTGAACGTGAGATTGCGTAGCTTGTCAGTGAACTACAGCTCGGTCTATTAAATGCTGCTTCATCTGAAAGCACATGATGGAGATGTACGGCTAATCACAGAACAGTCTTTACTGACGAGATGCGCATTACTATCGCATGCAATATATCGTGCAGTGGCATGTTGGAAAGGTCTTACCTTGTGTGTTCTGGAAATAATGGCGCCACAATGGTCGGATCTTATCTTGACCACCAACGTCCCAAACCGTGAAACTTATATTCTTGTACTCCACAGTTTCAACATTAAAACCTTGAGCACAAAACACAAACATTTGTTGGCTTTTCTACACGCTTATGTTGGGAAAACAGATCTCAGTCACCTACCGATTGTTGGGATGGTGGTCACAATTTCCCCCAGCTTCAGCTTGTACAGAATCGTGGTCTTTCCAGCCGCATCGAGCCCCACCATAAGAATCCTCATCTCTTTCTTCCCGAAGACTTTAAAGAGGTTTGCGAATAAGTTGCCCATGTTTGACAGACGCCTTTCTCACTGAAACAGAACAGAAAGCTCATTAAAGCACCATCTTCCAACAGGATCACATGTAAGATAATCAATGCACACACATAGTGTGAAACATATACACCACATAACTCTATACACTTCCTTGTAGTGACTAAACTTACATTTGACACTCACGTTCACAGCTTACCGACAACTGACTCTTTAATAAACCAGGAAAAACTCTCATGAAAGGATAACACACGTCTTTATAATCATGTATTTGAATAAAACTGATCTAACTCCACAGCTTAGACACGCACTGTTAAAGTCATATTGTTCAGAGGCAACATACGACTCATATCTTATCTGATTAGTAAAAATACAGATTTCAGTGAGGTATAACTTATCAGATCAGATCTTCAGGTCCCGATAATTATTGCAGATAATAAGTTGATTAAACTAGTTTTTGTGGTTGATTATTAAAGGCTCTACAACACTCACACACAGTATTTAATACCAGAGTTGAGCTCAACAGTTAAAACACGTATTAAATCATCGATGTAACAGTAGTTACTTCAGAAGTAAAGTCAGTAACGTTAATGTTGTTTTCTTTGTCACAGACTCTCACATCTGAACGGATTTAATTCCGAAATTCCCATTCTAATCTTTTTTCCCGCGGGTAGCACATCACATAATACTATTTATCGTATGATAACCATGGCGGTAACGTTTCGAATACGTTAATTAAAGCTGAAATTAAATACGTTTTTCAAAAATAAAACTCACGGTTCAAGTTTCCTCAACTTCAAGGCGTTTCCTCCGGCAAGATGGCGGGTTTCCGGCCACGTCAGTGCGTGATGCATCACTTCCGCCGATAACTGCTGTATGGTCAGGTTTGGTACTACACGTGTTTTGTGCTCTTTTTTCTTATGGTTTCCACAATTTGTGACTCAGGTATAACACGCATACACGTAAAATAATGTTACTCTGCTTTTTTTTTTGCGATTTTAAATGGACTTTATTGTGGTTATGTCGATGTAACGGACTTAGCATGTTAGCATTTGCTCTCAAAAGGCAGCAATAGCTAATATGATTGTCTCAGAATTTATATTATAGCAATAAAAATGACAAAGAATTAAACAAATCTAAATATAAGTGGCCATTTTGGGTGGCCATTCTACAAAAAAATAGCAACAACAACAACACCAACACAAATAATAATTAGGTAATATTACAAGAGATGTTAAAATGTGCAACTATAACTCTGTTTCAATTATGAATTTGGAAATAGATGTCTAATCAAGATCATTGCTCAGTGTCCTTTGCTGACGATGCTTGACTTCCAATTAAGTGCTTGAATTTATATTTAGGCAAGCCCACTGTTTCATAATTCACCTTTTTTGAGATGAACAATATTCGTACACCTAAACATGTCATTTATATATATATATATATAATATTATATTCCCGGTACAACCTATTTGCACATTCTCTTGCACTGCACACTTTATCTCATTGCACATCTTACTCCTTATTTTATTTTATTATTTGTTCCTATTTTCATTCTCACCATATTTATATATATATTCTCTCGTGTTATGTTTCATAGTTTTATTGCTTTTATGTTATTTTTATTTTATTTTTTTTGCACTTTCCATTGAGCGGACCTGTCCTGACTAACATTTCACTACTTATTATACCCTGTATGATTGTGTATGTGACAAATAATAAAGAACCTTGAACCTATATCATCCTTGCTTTGCAGGCGTTTTACGCACACCGTTGCTACTTATGCATACAAAGGCGCTAATTCATTTGCGTAGCATCAAAGTATGTAGAAAGCAGAAAGCTGACTTTCCCCCAGAGAGCTGTCTTTTCATGCGGCGTTTCTCAAGGCCAGGTTAACAGCTGCTACACCTCTGGGGGTGGACGTCTGAGACCTCAGCTCCCCGTCTCCTCCACGCTGGCACAGAAATATTAATAGCGCGGCGAAGAAGCACAAAGCGTCCTGTGTGTGAGGTGATGGGAGATGCATGTGGGGAACTCTGTAAGAACTACAGTGTGACAAACACATTACTATTGCTGAGTCATCATGCAGTAGATTGATGTTGATTTGAAAATGCAACCCAAAAATAAATATTAATAATTAAATTTATAATTTTTCATGATGTCATGTTTAGATTAATACAAATCGACATAACCACATTAACTATATCAACATTGCCGTTGTAGATATGACTTATGTTTTTATGTAGCATTGAAAGTATTGGTTAACTAATATGTTTGTTCAATAGTCAATGGCATTATATAATACTGTATATATATATATATATATATATTAGTGGTGGGCCGTTATCGGCGTTAACGTGCTGCGTTAACGCGAGACTCTTATCGGCGATAAAAAAAATATCGCCGTTAATCTATTCTCAAAGTTGGGTTGGGAGCTGGGTCTATACTACGCAAGCTATGATGACTTTCACCCTGATATTTTAGTGCGGATGTATACCTAGCCGAATTGCACTGTAGGGGGCGAGAACGAGTCTTCGAACTAGAGGCTCGCAGTCCGTGATGGACAGATTGTTAACGGCTGGTCTATGTGGTAATACAATCGGGCAGGACATCCAAACGCTCAGCTATCATTCATCAACCTCAAATATGGCTTTTCATCTGAAAGATGTATGTAGTAGCAACTTTACATGGCCGCTGAATATGATGTGTTTGTGTGGAAGCGCGTTTGGTGCAGGACAGGCTCCGGTGCGCTCACTTGCTCTTAAAATCTCCGTCATTCTTGGTCATACAGATAAAAGTAGCCTAATACATCTTTCGAATCTGTAAAGACTCTACGTTTATTTGTGTGCACTCAGAATAACAACGAAACGTTGCGCTTTTAAGCAAACAGGATGCGCTTTAGGTCTCATGTGAACTTGAGCGAGAAACTCTTTGAAAAATATATCTATAGAGAGTGAAATGTCTAAAAAATAAAAATAGAAGACGTGTGTGTTAGCATGGATGATTTACATGAAATTTAATCTGTGCAACACTGTGCATAAGATGGCTTTCAGTTCAATATAATAACAAAAAACGACATTTTGGGTTTTTATTCAACTAATAAGGTGGGCACGCTGTGATCTGTACTATATTTTTACTGTAATTGACAGTTATCGGCAAAAAAACAACAAAACAACAACACGGGAGTGGGAGGGAATGGGAGTCATTCTTCCGGGAGTGGAACGGGATTTTCCTCCAGTTTTTTCGTGGGATTGGGACGGGAAGAGATTAAAGTTTGTGATGCATTTTGGAAACAGGAGATGAGCCCCTGGTCTAATGCGCCATGCCTGGCTTGAGAAACCCGTTCTCAAAGACTTACTTCTAGTCATTATTTGGGTAGCACACATATTCTGAATGCCTTCGGCAGAATTCAAATGAGCCATTTTAATCTAGATTAATCTAGATTAATTCCAAAATTAATCTAGATTAAAAAAATTAATCTATGCCCACCTCTAATATATATACACAGGTACATCTAAAAAAATTAGAATATCATGAAAAAGGTCTATATTTTTCTTGTCACTCATTTCAGAATTAAACCCATATATTATATAGATTCATTACATATAGAGTGAAATATGTCAAGCCTTTATTTCTAGAAATATTTATGATTATGGCTTACAGATAATGAAAACCCAAAATGTAGTGTCTGAGAAAAGTAGAATAGTACATAAGATCAATAAAAAAAGGATATTTTAAACAGAAATGCCAGGCTTTTGAAAGTATGTTCATTTCTATGCACTCAATACTTGGTTGAGCCTCCTTTTGCCTGAATTACTGCATCAATGCGGCGTGGCATGAAGTCGATCAGCCTGTGGCACTGCTCAGGTGTAATGAAGCCCAGGTTGCTTTGATAGCGGCCTTCAGGTCATCTGCATTGTTGGATCTGGTGTCTCTAGATTCTCTCTGGGCTTCAGGTCATCTGCATTGTTGGATCTGGTGTCTCTAGATTCTCTCTGGGCTTCAGGTCATCTGCATTGTTGGGTCTGGTGTCTCTCATCTAGACTCTCGATGGGGTTCGGGTCAGGTGAGTTTGCTGGCCAATCACGCACAGTAACACCATGGTCATTGAACCAGCTTTTGGTACCTTTGGCAGTGTGTGCAGGTGCCAAGTCCTGCTGGAAAATGAAATCAGCATCTCCATAAAGCTTGTCAGCAGGAGGAAGCATGAAGTGCTCTAACATTTCAGGTAAACGGGTGCAGGGATGTTGGTTTTCAAAAATACAATGGACCAACACCAGCAGATGACATGGCAGCCCAAATCATCACAGACTGTGGAAACTTAACACTGGACTTCAAGCAACTTGGATTATGTGCCTCTCCTCTCTTCCTCCAGACTCTGGGACCTTGATCTCCAAATGAAATGCAAAATTTACTTTCATCTGAAAAGAGGACTTTGGACCACTGAGAAACAATCCAGTTTGCGCTCACCCCTGTTGCTTGTGCACATTTTCCTACCCAATTTCTTCCTTCCAGTCAACTTTTAATTTAATATGCTTTGATACAGCACTCTGTGAACAGCCCCCCCCTTTCAGTGATGACCCTCTGTGACTTACTCTCTTTGTGGAGGGTGTCAATGATCGTCTTCTGGACCATTACCAAGTCAGCAGTGTTCCCCATTATTGTGTTTTCAAAGAACAAGAGAGTCCCACAATGTATTCTGTATGGATGGTCATTTATTTAAACTCTAATGTAAATATTCTAATATTTCGATATACAGATTTTCAACTTTCATGAGCTGTAAGCTTTAATCATCAAAATTAAAACAAAAAACGTTTGAAGCGTTTTACTTTACATGTAATGAATCTAAAATATATGAAAGTTGCAATTTTTGAAATAAGTTACAAGAAAAAATGCATTTTTCACAATATTCAAATTTTTTTGAGATGTACTTGTGTGTGTACGTGTGTGTGTATATATATATATACACACACACACACACGTCAACATTTGAAGTGGATCGAAATCTTTCAAACCAAAATGCGATATTGTACCCGTATGTGTGTGTATATATATATATATATATATGCGATATTGTTTTAGGACAACTTTGTTGAAGTGGAAGTTTTTTGATCCACTTCAAATATTGATCTATCTATCTATCTATCTATCTATCTATCTATCTATCTATCTATCTATCTATCTATCTATCTATCTATCTATCTATCTATCATCTATCTATTGCATATATTACAATTTAATAAAACGAGATGTGCATATCATATCTGAAATAGTTAATGAACAGTTATTTTACACAACCAAACATTCTGTAAATATTTATTTAAACATAACAGAAAACTCAAACTGGGTTTTTCCACCATAAATACTCTCTCTGTTGTTGATCTCAAACAACTTCTCCCTAATTTACATTTTTGAACAGGTACTTTTTTGGAGCCTGTTCGAGAGCCTGTTTTTCTTAAAAAACTTAGATTAGGCAAATTCTCAGGTCTGTGTATGTTGATGGTATTTCTTTGTTTGCAGGAGTTAGTAAATGGATCAGTCCACCAGAGGGGGCAGCAAAGCGAGATCACAGCAGGAACTGAAGGATTCAGAAAACTATAAGATCTAAAAGAGGTGAGATATATACATTTTGTTCCTTAAAAAACGGTGAGGGCCAATTGTGTTTACGCAGATGTAGGTATGTGAGTATCACTGATTTATGCCAAATTATGATCTATTTTTCTTCTTCAAGATGCATTGCATTAAATTCCACATTATAATATTTATTTAATGTGAACTCAAGCAGAGATTCTACTGCTTGTATTTGACTAAACTATGACATGGTATCGTAAATAATTGATTATTAGTATTAAACAAGAAACTATATAATAATGCACCGAGTGTTATAATACAGTCAATACTATTTTGTTAGAAAATGTTCGCAAAATATTCTGAATAGTGAACATATGTTGAATCAAACCACACAGATTACTAGTTCATTACATTTAGACCACGCTTAACAGCTTGTATGCAACATTTTGTAACAATATACAGTACTGAATATATAAAAACAATATATCTTAAACTAAGATTTCAGTGGCAAAACAGTTAATTTGACACAACAAAGCTTTGTGAGAGGCAGCATAGTTCTGTGATGCCTCGAAAACAGACAGCAGAGTTACGCCAAGTCAATATCCCGGAGTCATATTAATTAACGCACTTAAAAGATCAAGTGAACCAGATCCAACAGCAACAAAGCACTGTTCAGGGTGAAAGAGAAGTGGAAAGATCTGGAATCAGTGACAACAGCAGCAGATGAAGAGAGCGATTCTGAAAGGTTCACTTTCAGCAAAACACCTGAATGGCTTTGTGTCGAATTCTGCTTCAACAACAAAGACAACAAAAGCCGCCGGATTCACTCCGTTCACTGTTATGGAAACAGTGCGTAAGATATTTGTATGTCAACATAATTGTGTGTTGAAGCTCGTGTACTAACCACAAAGAAGTCTGCACTTCGTTATCAAAATAAATATGGTATAATATTCTTGAAACATTAAACAATAAAGAGTTTTAAAAATGGTAGAATAAGGTTAAAGTAATCATGTCTTCATGTCACTTATTGGACCAACAGCAACAAAAAAGACCAAAATAGAAGTAGATGGTGGTTAGCTGTTTAATCTATATCATTTATAGTCAACAGTCATAATTTGATAATCACAGAAGAAGAAAAAATCTCCATACAGCCTCGAAAACGACAAGGTTGCTCTTGATGGCTCAGAAGAATTTAAGAATTTGTTAGTTTTTCCACTATGTAATATAAATCCCCTGCTTAATGCTTGATTCTGTGTAGCTGAAAGACATATTAAGTTGTTAATAATTTTAGCAGTATCACAGTGATATAAGCCATATGCACAATGCCACAGACTGAACAACTGCATGATTACTGGTGTGATATTGCTTTTATACAACAGTAAAGTAGATTAAGAAATTAATATTGAATACCTTTTAGACACCGTATTTCTGACACAAACTCAAGTGCTGTCCTTCCTGAAGGAAATATTGTTTTTGATCTCATAAGTTTTTAAACTAATATAGTTGTCCTACAGAGTGAACCTTGTGCAACCTGCTGAAAACAAAAACTAAAAATTACTTAAACTTTAACATACAAAAATTTAAATGGAAAATATATGTACAAAACCGATAAAAATATACATAAAACTTATCTCAGTGGTAGTAAAATAACACTGGCTCAGACAGTGTTTCTGGACAAGCTGAGTGATGAAAAGAAGACTGCTTTTAGAACTCCATGCAGCCAATCAGATTTCAGGATCAGAACTAACTGTTGTATACATTTCCATAATTGTACATATAATTGCTTTATATAAAAAAGTTCCAGGTCTTGACCACATTGCAATTCCATATCACCAGGGCAAATTATTTAACTTATTTCAAACGGCTGTATTATTTCAGAAATATTTTTAATATAGCTTATATGAAAAACTCCCACTCATGCTCTCTCTTATACACACAGAGATATTTGCACACTGAAAATATTGTTGTCATCCAATCTGACATATACATACATATATATATATATATATATACAGGCGCATCTAAAAAAAAATAGAATATCGTGAAAAAGTAAATTTTTTGATTGTAAATTATTTCAAAAAGTGAAACTTTCATATATTCTAGATTCATTACATGTAAAGTAAAACATTTCAAACGTTTTTTTTTTGTTGTGTTTTGATTTGGATGATTAGAGCTTAAAGCTCATGAAAGTCAAAAATCCAGTATCTCAAAATATTAGAATATTTCCTAAGATTTGCACAACAGAAAAGTTCAAGTTCTTTAAAGTATGTTAATTTATGCACTCAATACTTGGCCAGGGCTCCTTTAGCACAAACTCCAGCATTAGTGAGGTGTGGCATGGAAGCGATCAGTCTGGGGCACTGCTGAGGCACTACTGAGCCTTCAGCACATCTGTATTGTTGAATTAACTTTTTCTCATCTTTCTCTTGAAAATATCGCATATATTTCGAATGGAGTTCAGGTCAGGGATGTTTGCTGGCCAATCAAGCACAGAAATATCATAGTCAACAAACCAATTGGAAGTGGTATTGGCAGTGTGGGCAGGTGCTAAAGTCCTGCTGGAAAAGGAAATCAGCATCTCCATAAAGCTTGTCAGCAGATGGAAGCATAAAGTGCTCCAAAATCACCTGGTAGACGGCTGTATTGACTTTGGACTTGATAAAACAAAATAGACAACCACCAGCAGACGTCACGGCACCCCAAATCATCACTGATTTCCTCACATTGGACTTCAAGCAACATGGATTCTGTGACTCTCCACACTTCCTCCAGACTCCAGACCTTGATTTCCAAATGAAATGCAAAATGTACTTTTATCTGAAAAGAGGACTTTGGACCACTGAGCAACAGTCCGGTTCTTTTTCTCCTTATCCCAGGTAAGATGCTTCTGATGATGTTTCTGTTTCAGAAGTGGCTTGGTAGCTCTTTTCCTGAAGATGTCTGAGCGTGGTGACTCTTGATGCACTGACTCCAGCTTCAGTTCACTCCTTGTGAAGCTCTCCCAAGTGTTTGGATCGGCTTTGCTTGACAGTATTCTCAAGCTTGCGGTCATCTCTGTTGCTTGTGCACATTTTCCTACCCAATTTCTTCCTTCTAGTCAACTTTGTATTTAATATGCTTTGATACAGCACTCTGTGAACAGCCCCCTTTCAGTAATGACCCTCTGTGTCTTACTCTCTTTGTGGAGGGTGTCAATGATTGTGTTCTGGACCATTACCAAGTCAGCAGTGTTCCCCATTATTGTGCTTTCAAAGAACAAGAGACCCAGAATTCATACTGTAGGGATGGGTATTTAATGAAGCTCAAATGAAAACTCAAATGATTTTTGACTTTCATGAGATGTAAGCTCTAATCATCCAAAATATCTTTTTTTAATGTTTTACTTTACTCGTAATGAATCTAGAATATATGAAAGTTTCACTTTTTGAAATAAGTTACAATAAAAAAATTAACTTTTTTTACGATTTTAGATGCACCTGTATATATTGTATATATTTTTGTCTTTTTTATAGTGCTTTTCACGATGCACATCAATGAAAAGCAGCTTTACAGAAAATTTAAGCTTCTACATTATATTTAGTAATAGCTTATCTCAAGTTGATGTCCAAATGGCAGAAATGTACAGTAAAAAAAAGAAAAATATTTTTTTTTGCCATTCTTATTAGCGTCTATTGTTTCTCTGTTTCCATTTCCCATATTTATTCCTTGTTTGATTTGCTTCCATGGTTTCTGAATTTGTTCACCTGTTCCTAGTTTATTTTCACATGTGATGTGTCCTAGTTCACCTACTTATACTATGCCCTAAAAGTATGTACACTTTCAAAAAAGAAAATATAGATACTTTTGAATGTGTAGCAGAAGAGCAGACAAGCTTTGAGACATACTACCATGTCATAAAATTTACATGGTGCATAATGTGCATTTATCACAATAAACTGACTGTGTCAAAATGAACACACTCATACTTCACATTCATATACACACTTCACATTTTATTTAAATAATTTACTCTACTCAAAAAATTAATCCTACTGTATTGGAGAGAAAACAAGTATCATGTTGAGCTACCAGTTGTGGTTCTTTCATGGTGAGAACTCATGTTTATTGCATAATGATGCATTTAATAGTGGCCAAACTTATCTGTTTTGCTATTGTACTATTTGTATCTTTATGACATGTTGTTGCAGATTAAATATAGCACAGATGACATGCAAACATCTCTACTTGGCCATCAGTCTCACGCACATCCACCATGCTTGTAGTTCCTTTTATTCGTGTTTGTAGTTCTGAGCTGAGTTCGCCTCCAAAGCGCGATAAGTTAATATAGGCAATATTAGCCATTTGATTGTGCACGGATCCACACTTTGAAAATTTACACCAAATAGTAGACCATTTGGGAACTTTAAGCATAATATTTTCAACATACTATGCATTGGAACACACGACTTATTCTTATGTCACATTTTTTTGGGGTGTGCACATCAGTTCTTTGTCAGTTCATGCTTTAACATGTTTAGGTTAGACCGTTGAGTTTGGCTGTTACATTACTCATTACTTTAATAATATTGATGTTGCCACCTCGTCATTGTGAAATGTGGTTAAATTAATAACTTTCCTGAAAAATGTTGTGTGAAATATATAACTGAATGCAGTTTTCAATAATTTGTCTCTCCAACGTCAATTATTATTTGCTTAGCACACTCTGCAACACATATTTGCCACTCATTTTAATAGATTCATTAGTATTAGAGAGCAACAATAACTTAAGTTAAAGGATAAATATGTAGAACAGCAAATAGTCGTGGACAGGCTCATCAATCTGTGCTGCAGGTTTTATTTATAGGGTCACTCACCACAAAAAGAAGATAATCCCCTTAGATTTGTGTATCGGTAGCATGGAGCGCTGCTTCAATGGAGGAAGAACGCCAAGGGACAAAACGGGCCTCTCGGTAGGAAATGGGGCTTGCAGCTCAGTAGGGTACAACCACGTTCCCCTCTGAGACAGGGCCTGGAGAGCAGAATATTGCACAGTGTGAGAACAGTGTGTTTTTCAAGGGGATTGTGGGAGAATGTTTATGCATTGAGTTGGGTTTGGGGTGTCAAATGTGAGCCGTGCTGTGCTGGCTTTGTCAATTGAGAGTTTGGAGAAGCAACTGGTGCGCTGTCATCATAATAACATGAAAGACGACAATAGCAAAAGCACATCGCCGTTTGTTCTCATTGTAGCAAGGACAGGAACAACAAAACTTGCTTAGTCGTATAATGGGAAACGAGTTAGCGTGTTGCTTCTTGACGAAGGTTGACAGACGTGGAAGCACCCCTCTGTTCTCAGACGCCCGAGAGCTCGTCCTACAAAAGGACCTAAAGACGTCCAGGTTAGGAAACAAACAATGTTTCGACCACGCCTCCCCTTCCCTCGCTGGCTCGCCGTGTTGGCAGCAGGAGTCGTTGGGCACTCTACCCCACGCCTTGCACAGTAGGGGTCACCATCGAGAGGGGCTGGGTACAGCACGAATAAATGCGCCTCTCAGTGTCGGCTGCCAATCAGCTTTGTGTGCTGATTACCGATAGCCTGAAAGGTCGTTAAGGGGATTTACATCGCATTTTGCACCACTTCCGCACTCACGTCAAGAAACGTGCGCAGACTTCGCAATAATTCTCTCTGTCATCGAGCTGAGTTTCACCGACAGCTCGAAACCTACTCTTTTGGTCTGAATACTGAATCATGTTTGGAGCACAAGGCTTAAACAAGCACAAGAGCCCATAAAAAGTCTCACTTGAATAAAAAAAATTATAAATAAAAATAAATTCTGCATCAACTTTCAGGTCTCCAAACTCCCTCTCCTATCCAAGACATTCACTGTGGCCCAATTCGCATACTATCAGTCTTAAATAGCATTCAAAATTAACATTCGTGTGTCCCAAAACGAAGTATGTTAAAACGAATATTCCTAAAATATTCCCTAAAATTGTTTACTATTTTGGATGGACATTTAAAGTGTGGATCCGTGCACACTATAACAGCTAATATACTAAAAAATAACACTGCTCACTGGATGGGGATTTGATTAGAACTACAAACACGAATTAAAAGTGTTTAAAAAACTACAGGCATGTGAAGCAGAGAGTTTTAGATCAAAAGGGATTGAGCAATTGATAATCAATATCCAACTTGATTAAAATAATATTTATCAAATGTTATCCACATAATTATTTTTATCTGCAACAACATTGTGAACATTTGGTCATTAACTTTAACATTATGCAAATACATGAAGAGAGTTCAGGGCATGAATGGTCTGTGGCTGGCAGATTAGAATGCTTCTTAATTTATCTCCAATACAGTAGGAAATAAAATGTATAGGATGTTAATTGTCACAAGATGATTGACAGTACAGTTTAAACTGTGATGGGATGCACGTAACTAAACGACAGAGCGGTCCATTAAAGATGCAAATTAAGATCCCAAAGCTCTCCTATCCTTTGATGCATACTCAAAAGTACAGAGTATTTATTCACAAAAAGAGTACAGTCTTTTTAGGACATAGTACAGACCCCTTCACGGTATACGTCACAGGAAAATTCGAAGTTCGCAGTGCGCATGTCGGGGTCAGAACGTTCATTCCATCCCATTGAATTGTGTGTTAACCAGAGAACTTCTCGTCAAGAAAAAATGCCTACTTGTTGCGTCGTGGACTGTGAAAATCGCACCAGTTCTGGAGTCAAGTTTTTCAGGATTCCAGCAGGATCTCATCCGTTTCAAAAAAAATAGACGACATCTGTGACTGCAAGCTATTAAACGGGCAGACTGGGACAATGCTACGATCAAAGAGGCTCGTGTTTGTAGCGCTCACTTCATATCAGGTAACGTTAAAGTCATCCTTTATCATCCCTTTCTGTTTGCTTAAACTCGAAAGCCAGGTTAATAGTTTTGTAAATGTCATGGACCTGTAGCATGACACAGGTCCATGACATTTACAAAACTATTAACCTGCATAGCTTAACGTACAGAAAACTCTTCATGCAATTCAGGCTTTCGAGTTTAAGCAAACAGAAAGGGATGATAAAGGATGACTTTAACGTTACCTGATATGAAGTGAGCGCTACAAACACGATGTTGGCGTGTGCCTGCGGCTAACTACTAGCAGCTGGCTAGCGCCAACATTGTGCCAACAACGGTAGAGTTAAGCCATGATAAGTAAACAAATGTTTTCTGTAAACTGTAGACTGATTTAATAGTTAGGTGAAGTTTGATATCTGGCATAAATTGTGACCTGTGGCATGCTACAGACTTAGCAGATAGCAGACTAGCTTTACATTAGCGCTTTCACTCTGACAACAGTAGATCGTGTTGTAATCAATGTGTGCAATTCTTTTTTGTAGGAGAGGCATCACTTGACTCCAGTAGTCCTGACTTTGTGCCCTCCTTGTTTGTGTACACAAAACAAAGCCAGACACCTAAGACAAAAATGGAAAGGTATAAATAATAATAAAAAAGTATCTCATCTATCTATAAGGCTTGTCTGTTTCTCCTTGACATAATATGCCGGTCTATTAGCCGCGCCATTTTTCTGACCCCAAGCTGCGCGCGCACCCAACCTAGGCTTTCGATGTTTACAAACATTGAAGGGGTCTATAAGAAGGTGAATTGGGATGCAGCAACAGCTTGCTGCAACCATGCCACCACAACCGTCAATGCATTAACACATCACCCGCATATGCATGACACCTATCTGGTGTTCAGCCACTTGGCCTATGCAGACAGCGTGAGGTAATAAGAAGGAAGTAAGGCTTGTGGGGGAAGTTTATTGAATGTTATTATATTTCCTGGTTATAGATTAACACCTGAACAAATGAAACCCATGGTTTACTTTCCACAAAGGTCCCTTAGTCTTGCTTAGCTATAGTCTTTTGGAAATCGTTATGACTGGTTTATTTGCCAATTCAATATTTTAAAGGGATTCACACCAAAATGAAACTTCCATGTCATTCCAAACCTGTATCAGAGACGGATGCCCATTCAAAGTGAGGGGCACGTGCCCCCTCGGATTTTTGAGCCAAGTGGATTTTGAATGCAGCTTCCAAAAGACAAAAAATAGCCGATATTATAATATTTTCTATATTTAATACAAGCACACTGGCGTGGTTAGATCGTTCAGTACGTCATCGTCAGGTGCTTAATTCAAATCTGCGTTTGGTGGCAGATACAGACGCGTTCTTACAGCACTGCGCATTATAACCAATCACACATGCTTCTGTTGAGCTTATGAATGCACGGACCAATCAGAGGTGTTCGGATGAGTCATCACTAAAATGCCAGTGTTTTCTTCACTCGCTCGCTGACTGAATAACTCTTTCTGGCGAATTCTCTCGTCAGAAACAGCAAAGTGAAAATGTGTGTTCAAATCTGTAAGATATTCATTTCATAGTGTAAATAGCTTCAGTGATTTTAATCTGAGTTTTTGAGAGTACTTGAATCTTCTTTCAGTGAAAATGTTCTTTGATAATGTAAATGTTCTTTGCTCTCTTTCTGTAGCTACAATGAAAGTGATTTGCAATGTTTTTATTCACATTAAGATTCGATGTTAAATTCACATTAAATATAAAGTCAGTAGTATAAAAAATATGTTATGGCATGACACCCATAAACAGACAGGTTTTTACGCATAGTTAATAGATTACATTATTAGGTTACTTTGACCATAGCCCATTATCAACATAATCTATAAAGGTGAGAATCAAGATATTTCGTGATATAGTTAATGCGTTTGGGAATGTTTCGAATAAAAAGGAATAATAAATAAAAGAGCTGTTGTGGCTGCTGTGTGTCACATGACAACCCCCCCCCCCCCCCTCCCTCCCTCCAACTTGTGCCCCCTCAAAAATAATGAGTGCATGACGTCCCTGACCTGTATGGCATTCTTTCTTCAAATAAGAAGATATTTTGAGAAATGTGTCCATACAATAGAAATCAACACTCTTAAAATGAAAGGTTCTTTATGGGCATTGATGGTTCCACAAAGAACCTTAAAAAAATCCATAGAACCTTTTTAAATGCAGAGAAGGTTCTTTAAAATGTAAATAGACATAAAAAAATTCACACTAAGAAAAAAGGTTTCTTTTAAAAACTGTTCACTGAAAGGTTTTTGGGGAACAAACAATTACTATTTTGTTGCACCACTTTGAAAACCCCCTTTAGGAACCTTTATTTTTAAGCGTGAATGATAACCAACATTATTTTGTGTTGCACAGAAGAAAAAGTCATACCAGTTTGAAACGGCTTGAGAGAGTTACATGTCGACAGAATTTTTATTTTGGATTGACCTATCTCTTAAATTCACAGCATACATTGTAAAAGCAGCATAGGTCCTTGTAGGACTAAACATAAATCAACATAGTTCGTTAGTGCCACATTGTTTGACACGCTTTGTGAAATGTTTAGCTTGTCAAAGCAAACATGAGACCAAAGACAATTCCGCTTGTCATTTTGATCCGTAAGCCATCCTTGCCTCGCAGGTTTTCGTCCTCTCAGGATGAAGGCTAAAAAAACAGCAGCCGAATTCCCCTAATGGGGTTAAAGGGAGTTTAACCATCTAAAGAAGCTCTCAAAGCGTCAGAGATCTCATCGCTCTAAGGTGGTCCAGGCGTGTCTCCTCAATGCATTTCACATCACACCAGTGTCTCTTTTGATACGATCAAATCCCCATAGACAGGCTTTTCTCCTTGATGGGCATACTTTATTTAATTATATTTAATCCTGCATTCGTGGCATTGATTGTGAAGTATGAATCACTTTTGACACCTTAGAACGCTGTAATGCGGTTGTCAGCATTTCACCCATGTCACAAAGAGACTTAGAGCCTCCTGTTGTTTTTATCGGAATCAAAAGACAGTGTAAATAAACGAGGATGCATGAAAATACTCCTTGATAAAGAAACGATTCATTTTTATGTTAACGCAGTGTCTTGTCTGTGCGCCAACACCTGTGGCGGCTTCCAACTCGAAGACCTTTGGCATTCCCTCCCTTGTGCTGTTGCAGAGCACACCTGTCCTCCTCAGGGCTAAATGAAATACCTCAGTACCTGGCAGGCGGCAACAACCACTCATTGCCGTCTGACATGGCGGTGTGGTAACGTCTCTGGAGACTTGTCATTTTGCTTTATTAAGCCCCACTGACAGGCTGTTTGATACTGTGTGTGGGGTCAAAGGTGTCAGGCCACTGCGAGTGAGAGGTCGGTTATACTGATTTCTGCACAAATTACAGCCAAGCAGAGCCGAGCAGCTGAGCATCATAATTACAAGGGAAGTTTCTAGCATTTAAGGCCACTTGAGAGACTTTATCTATATGTGTGTATGTGTTTGATCTGTGAGGTGGAATGTTAGTCAGGACTGTGTTTGAAAGTCTTCTACAAGCACATCTGTACGATATGCTCCGTACAATGCAGTAAAATAGTTTGGAGCTTCATAGGAATTTTTATGCATGCTGTAACTGATTTGAAATTGGGTCTTTGCGCACAGTAACCCAGTGTTAATCCTCAGTTTTAACTTGTACTTCTCTCGTTCGCAGGTCGGTCTTAAGGTTTTCCCATAGCTGATGTTATAAAAGCTACTGAAAAATCAGGCAGTGACAACAATGATGTATTTAAATGTGTATCAGAGAAATCACAGGGAAGGAGGTGGATCTTGGCTCAGTGTTGCCAGATCTTGCTATAAAAAATGGCAAATAATAACAAGTCTATAATAAACTTAAATCCAAATGCATTATCTTGGAAATAAGCATCCTGTACCTGCCTACCATATTAACTCCATAAATATGAGCAGAACCCAAACAACAAGCCAGAAGACACTTAATTAATAAGCAATGCTTACAATAAGTGGAAACCCTTCAAGAGTGCACTCCACAAATTAGTCTTACAAACATAAACAAAAAGACAATGGTGTTTCAGTTAAAATTGCCAAAAATAAATCTTCAGTTGCTGTTATACTACTTAAGTCAAAAATAGTGGAAAACAAATGCATACGATAAAATATTATTTTTGGTTTTAAAATATTGTGTCCGCCTACTAGTGCACAGCAGCATGTTGTGGATATGTTGGCATTGGCAATTCTCGGTACTTGCTCTGCCGCAGAAGCGTAGCAGATCTATTCCACCAAGACCAAATACATTAACATTGTCATGTACATTACCATGCCAATTCCTATGAGCGTTGTCATGACAGAACTCTATTTCACTAATTATTGCATTTATGATCATCACAGTGTCTGACACTGTCGACTATAAGATTATCTAAAGGTTACAAAATTATTCTTTACAACAGTCACAAAATGGTGGAGATGAACATGCACACAGATGATAAGATGATATAAATAACAATGACAACTAACTAGATGGAGCAAAACAGAGCAAACTAAAAACAACGTCTAAACAGTGACATGGTGTGATCACCCCCCCATCCCGGAAGACACGACCTCGCTCCACAGAGAAAGGGACAGGAGTCGGCGGAGGATTGGCGAAAACGGATGGCAAAGGGCTGGCACAGACAGGCAGGAGGAGATTCTGGAGGTTGCCGGATGGCTGGGAAAAGGATAACAACAGAGGAAGTGCAGGTAGCAAAGATGACCAGGGAGGAGCAGACGGAGGGAGGAACCAGGGAGGAGATGGGAGACGCTCCAGAGCCCAGCCAGGAAGATGCCCCACAGAGGAGCCGATGGAGGGGGAGCCATGGTGGAGGAAGGGCTGATGACTCCAGGGGGCTGACTAATGGACGCCAGGCCAGAGGTATGGAAGTCCAGGGCAGAGACGGAGAGCCGATGAGCCAGGGTGACACAGACGATCCGGAGGGCAAAGGGCGGAGCAGATGGCTCAGGCGACCGAGGCGCAGGCGGGGATACGGAAGGCGATAGAGGACCAAGGTGGAGTCGGAGTCAGAGCCAGAGGGACGGAAGGACGAGGCGAAGCCCGTGGTGTATAGTCCCAAGGCGAGATAAGAGCCATGGTGGAGCCCGAGGCGGAGTCGTCTGCGTCTCGGAGGTTGGAGGCGGAGACTGGGGATCTTCCAACCCTGCTTGAGCAGGAGACTGACAGGGACACAGCGACTCCAATCCACAGATGGAAGGCTGAGGATAAGCTGAGGGACTGGCAGGATGCAGCGGTAGCAGGGCAGAGGATGACAGAGGACATAGAAGAGGAGGCGTGGTGGGAAATCATGACAGTCAGGGGTTTCAGGGATGGCATATACAGGTCACTCACAAAATTGCGACTCCCAGCACAGGAAGCGTAATGGACAGGGGAATGACCTTCGGGATCATGACAAGGCTGACAGACAGTTCAAAACTGACCTTCATGGTTGTTACGGGACAAACAGGTAATTCATAAATGGCTTCCTTGGTCTTAACTGGACAGACAAACAGTTCAGATGATTGAAGAAGACTGGGTATATCAGAGTAAAAGTCTATTCATTCCTCTGAGTCATGCCTCAGCTTACCCTCAGCTGTGGTACAGTGGGTGAGGCTTTCCTACGTGCCCTTGCACTCCACTGTGTAATCCTCCGCGGCGGGCTTTGTTGCTGGCTCACGCACCTGGTCAGAAATTGTATGAGGCTCTGGTTCCGAGGCGATCCTCCGCTTTGTTGCTTCTCAGCTCTGTTACTTCTCAGCTCTGTCGCTCCTCTTAGTGATGGCTTGTCGGCCACAGCTTGTCGGCCATGCCTCAATTCGGCGTGGCATGGAGGTGATCAGTTTGTGGCACTGCTGAGGTGGTATGGAAGCCCAGGTTTCTTTGACAGTGGCCTTCAGCTCATCTGCATTTTTTGGTTTCTTGTTTCTCATTTTCCTCTTGACAATACCCCATAGATTCTCTATGTTCAGGTCTGGTGAGTTTGCTGGCCAGTCAAGCACACCAACACCATGGTCATTTAACCAACTTTTGGTGCTTTTGGCAGTGTGGGCAGGTGCCAAATCCTGCTGGAAAATGAAATCAGCATCTTTAAAAAGCTGATTTTTAAAGCATGAAGTGCTCCAAAATGTATTGGGTAAATGGGTGCAGTGATGTTGGTTTTCAAAAAAGCACAATGGACCAACATCAGCAGATGACATTGCATCCCAAATCATCACAGACTGTGGAAACTTAACACTGGACTTCAAGCAACTTGGTCTATGAGCTTCTCCACCCTTCCTCCAGACTCTAGGACCTTGGTTTCCAAATGAAATACAAAACTTGCTCTCATCTGAAAAGAGGACTTTGGACCACTGGGCAACAGTCCAGTTCTTCTTCTCTTAGCCCAGATAAGAGGCCTCTGACGACAACTGTAGCCAAATTCCTCGACACGTCTGTGTGTGGTGTCTCTTGATGCCTTGACCCCAGACTCAGTCCATTCCTTATGAAAGTCACCCAAATTCTTGAATCAATCTTGCTTGACAATCCTCATAAGGTTGCGGTTCTCTCGGTTGATTGTGCATCTTTTTCTTCCACACTTTTTCCTTCCACTCAACTTTCTGTTAACATGCTTGGATACAGCACTCTGTGAACTGCCAGCTTCTTTGGCAATGAATGTTTGGGGCTTACCCTCCTTGTGAAGGGTGTCAATGATTGTCTTCTGGACAACTGTCAGATCAGCAGTCTTCCCCATGATTGTGTAGCCTAGTGAACCAAACTGAGAGACCATTTTGAAGGATCAGGAAAACTTTGCAGGTGTTTTGAGTTGATTAGCTGATTGGCATGTCACCATATTATAATTTGTTGAGATAGTGAATTGGTGGGTTTTTGTTAAATGTGAGCCAAAATCATCACTATTAAAAGAACCAAAGACTTAAACTGCTTCAGTCTGTGTGAATTGAGTTTATTTAATACACGAGTTTCACCATTTGAGTTGAATTACTGAAATACATTAACCTTTCCAAGACATTTTAAATGATTGAGATGCACCTTTATAACACCTCCACCAGAGAAGCTTTGACTCTGAGCACTCAAAACCTTGTCATTCTTCTAATCCGTTTACTCTGTGACACAATAGAATACAAACATGTCAAATTTAGATCATTACAAATTGCACAACCATGTTCTATAAAGACTCTAAACATTGTGAGGGCCAAAATACTGGTTAAGACTCTCTATTTCTTAAGCTAAAATGGATAACACCAAGAATCTTTTATCCTTTTATCTTGTTCAGATTCCCTTAATCCTGTGGCCATTTCAGTTTTCTGCTGTTATTTCAATTCATCGCAAACAGTACTTGCTCAGTTGTCCAGCTCTGGAATGCATCTGTACTGCAGAATTAGAAGTAGGGACACTCAAGAAATAAGAACTGCTCAATGGTGCCAAGAACAAAATTAGATCTCTTTGAGTATTTAAATGAGATGAACTTAAGTATTCACATTTGAATAAACCTCTAAAAAAAGGAAAAGTATTTGTAGTTTCACTGAGAAACACTGAGAATTGCAATCGTTAACTTAGGTTTTCTTTCTTTTACTAATATTTTTTTTATTTAACCTGTGAAAACTACTTTTGTGGATGTAACTTAATGCTGTTAGATTAATACAGACAATGTTTTATCTGACTATCACCAATTGATCTAGATTTTATCGCATGAAGCACATTTTTAGGTTACCTGACAACAACATATTTTTACAGTGCTATACAACATGTTTAAACACTACAAAATTGTAATTCATACAACAAAATATTTAGTATTGCATCTATAAACAGTGCTGCATGTTGCAGATATTGTCCAATTTCAAAAATCCATTTAATATTTTCCCGCCTCAGTTCATTCTAAATCCTTAATTAACCCCTAATTTGAACCTCCCAATAAACAAATGATTTACTCTCTATTAACCCTGCGTTCAATGGCATTCTTAGTGGTGAGTGGTCAGACCGGGGGGACTGGGCAAGCCGGCACCAATAAAAACAGCACTAAAATGCAATTACAGAGCCTGAAGAATGGCCAAGCTTAGCAATTTGCTTGGGTTAAAGCAAGGAGATTGCAAGTCTGAGGCCACTTGGGATTCTGTGTCTGCCCTGTGTGGGAAAAACAGTGGGATGGCGAAAACCACCCTTTGTGAAGTAATTACTGGAACTAGTCGTGAACAGCAGCAGAGGGCTTCACTAATGATAACCCCTCTCCTCTACCCCCTCTAGTCACCTTGTCATTGATATACTTACGCTGATATAAGCACACTTCACTGCAGGGTGGGTTCACACAATGGATCTGTGCTGACAAAATATATGAGTTTTCGTCACGTCACTATCATTTAGATGCAAACCAATCCAAATCCATACATTCAGACCCTTATAATGCATCATCCACAAATAGACAGAGTGCTAATTAATGAAAAACGTTTAACATCTAAAGATAAAAACTTTATCAGTCATTATATATCCATTATATTAACCAATTGTATGCAAATTAAAAGGAGTAAAATATCTTCACATAACTTTTAAGTAGAGGTGGGCATAAATTAATTTTTTTAATCTAGATTAATCTAGATTAATTTTGGAATTAATCTAGATTAAAATGGCTCATTTGAATTCTGCCGAAGGCATTCAGAATATGTGTGCTATCCAAATAATGACTAAAAGTAAGTCTTTGAGAACGGGTTTCTCAAGCCAGGTGGCGCATTAGACCAGGGGCTCATCTCCTGTTTCCAAAATGCATCACAAACTTTAATCTCTTCCCGTCCAAATCCCACGAAAAAACTGGAGGAAAATCCCGTTCCACTCCCGGAAGAATGACTCCCATTCCCTCCCACTCCCGTGTTGTTGTTTTTTTTGCCGATAACTGTCAATTACAGTAAAAATATAGTACAGATCACAGCGTGCCCACCTTATTAGTTGAATAAAAACCCAAAATGTCGTTTTTTGTTATTATATTGAACTGAAAGCCATCTTATGCACAGTGTTGCACAGATTACATTTCATGTAAATCATCCATGCTAACACACACGTCTTCTATTTTTATTTTTTAGACATTTCACTCTCTATAGATATATTTTTCAAAGACGGAGTTTCTCGCTCAAGTTCACATGAGACCTAAAGCGCATCCTGTTTGCTTAAAAGCGCAACGTTTCGTTGTTATTCTGAGTGCACACAAATAAACGTAGAGTCTTTACAGATTCGAAAGATGTATTAGGCTACTTTTATCTGTATGACCAACAATGACGGAGATTTTAAGTGCAAGTGAGCGCACCGGAGCCTGTCCTGCACCAAACGCGCTTCCACACAAACACATCATATTCAGCGGCCATGTAAAGTTGCTACTACATACATCTTTCAGATGAAAAGCCATATTTGAGGTTGATGAATGATAGGTGAGTGTTTGGATGTCCTGCCCGATTTTATTACCATATAGACCAGCCGTTAACAATCTGTCCATCACGGACTGCGAGCCTCTAGTTCGAAGACTCGTTCTCGCCCCCTTCAGTGCAATTCGGCTAGGTATACATCCGCGCTAAAATATCAGGGTGAAAGTCATCATAGCTTGCGTAGTATAGACCCAGCTCCCAACCCAACTTTGAGAATAGATTAACGGCGATATTTTTTTTATCGCCGATAAGAGTCTCGCGTTAACGCAGCACGTTAACGCCGATAACGGCCCACCACTACTTTTAAGATAAATATTAATGCATTTTCTATATCCCAAATTTATTATAGAATTGTGCTGAAGCCTAAACTGTCCCTTAAAGCTGATATATATATATATTTATATATATATATGTGCCACTGTCTTTGGCAAGTGGATTTAATTTTTGCAGGCTGATTTTTTTATGGCAGTTGAAGCAACTCATCATTAACTAATCAACAGTTGCATCCTTTGCAACTGCAATTACATTTTGTGAGTTAGCTTAGTCAATATTTCACTACAATTAACAAGCTTGTATAGAACAAAATCTAAAGCTCTGCTAACTTATGACTTGAATTTAATTTAAATTCTGCTGTAAGCAGCTAAAACTATTCGAAGTAAATGTTGTGTAATTATTCAATTTTTCATATCAACTATGCATTCCGTTAGTTTTGTGAATTGGCATGTTTGGTTGGGTTGTGAATAAATATAGAGCTGCTGAGTATTGCCAGCGTAGAAGTGAAAACTAACTCCATGTTTGTTAATTATGGCATATACTGAGTGAAAAGTAAACAGTCCTAGTACTGAGCCCTGCGGTGCTCCAATGAGACCTCTTTATTTACTGATACAGAGTAACTCCTCTTCCAGCATCTACCTTAACTTTCCCAGAAGGTCTCCCATGCATGTATTGAACAAGCTTAACCCTGTTTAGCTTCACCAGATAACCAGTCAAGAGCTATGGGTTGCCAGCTGCAGGTTATTACAGTGGACCCTCTGAAATCTATACACTTCCATGGCTATGTGATCATCACAATGAAGACTTACTAAATTTAAGTTCATGTACATTTAAAAGTAATTCAAATCAAAGCAGTAAAACAATTCTGGTTATTTGAAATGTGTCAAGTTTTGTGAACTTAAAAGAAACAGAAGGTTCTAAATGGTCATCAAGGTTAAACACAATTTTTAATATTTAATTTCCCCTTCTCCATACAAATAACTGCTTTGAGCATTAGGGTTTAAAGTGTAGTTGTGAGAAGAATTGAGCTGGAGCTGACTGTAATGATAGTTTTATAAAAACACACAATTTTCATACAATGCTATGCATAGTGGCCGCAACAAGAACTACAACAAAAACACACACCAAAAAAAAACAGAGCCCTTTAATGATACATTCAGAGGTTTTAAGCTCAGGTTTCTTTCTGGTGAATCCAAACGGAGCAGGCAGTCAAAACATGACGTTAACAAAAACAACTGTGTGTCACGTCCCAACATACTCATTACATGCTGTTCATAGTCACTTATCTAGCTCTCCAGAAAAGCTACCCGAAATCTTCCATAACACCAGCATACTAAACCCCAAACATCACATCTTAGTTTAAAAAAATGCTCCATTATTGTAATTAATATATGCAATAGATCTGAAATGCATGATTTAAGGTCCATTGTTTTGAATATTATCAAGCCTTCAAGTCAAATTGATTTGTATAGCACTTTTCACAATACACATTGTTTCAAAGCAGCTTTGCAGAAAATAATGATATGAATGTTGATAATATCTTCATGCATTTTAGTTGCATTTAGCGGATTAGAGCTGGATGATAATATTGTTTGTACTTTGTGATGATTCAAGCAATCAAGCAGTAGAGATGTTTGGTATGTGAGTGTATGAAGATGAAGATGGATGTACTGTTTCTGTTGTGCCATAAATGTTTTGTTGATCTGAATTTGCCCTTGTTTGCACCGGGTATTAAAATGCTTTTTGGTTGATCATAAGTAGACGAAGGAGACACATTCACACTTATACCTGCTGTTTTAATAAGATTTGTTTAGGAGAGGGTCTATTGGCAGGTGTATGTATGTATGGGCCTTTTCTGATCCCTCACTCTAACATTGAGAAATAAGCTCACACGATTTAGTTATGACCGTGAAAGGTGTCAATGGGGAATTAATATGGAGAGCAGAAGGTTTCGTTTCTACTCTGCCACACATTCATCAATATTACTGAAAGAATCCGTTCAGAACCAAGGAACCTAAATAGTTAGATGCAGCAACAAGCAGACATAAAATATAGAGATATTGCTTATGATGGAGAAGTTATTTGCCAGGTGCTAAACTTTACTCCTTTTCATTGTACCACATTACTGACCTCTCACATATCACCAGCACTTACTCCTCCGCATGTTGTTGTCCTTTCAGTGTCTAGCTGAAAATCTCTTACCCTTTTAACAGCACAGTAATTTAGCTGCAAATAGCTCAGACATCAAAAGACTTGTCATGTGTGAAACGAGAACTGTTTGAGCAGAGGTGTGACTTTTGTGTAGCTCCACCTACCTTTACTCCTTAATATTCACCCAAGAAGGCATTTATCCATCAACTTGCGTTGGACCTTAGATGCATACGAGAGGCCCTGTATTCAGATGCATTGAGATAAAAGTCTGCTGAACTTCAGGTCATTAGATCAAGAGTGAGTGAAGTGTAGGAACATAAAGACAGTAGAGCTGGAGGACACTGATTGCAATTAGGTCCATTGTCTTCTATTTATATGGTTATTGGGAGGTACCACTTCGGCTGTGTCAAAATTCTCACACTCGAAGTCTCCCGCAGTGGAGCTGACAAGTCTTCTTCAGGCAATTACCTGCTAACTAGGTTGCTCTCACCTTGGTGACAAGCTTGTTAGGTGGGTTTCTGCTCTGTGAAAGCAAAGTATTTCCTTCAGCCTGAGGGTGAGGTGCTCGGCTACTGTAGATCCTGGCTAATTTGTGAATCAGATTCTGGCTCTGGTGCCTCTCTGTCTGATGGTAGATGGGATCTAGGGCTGAAAACGCATAAATCTTCTTAAGAAAGAAGTCAAGAAATTTCTTGCTGAATGTTTTTCCTAGTTTACTTCTGTTGGATATGGAAAGTGTTACATACATCATGTTAAAATACTGCATTTTAGAGATATTGTAAATTGTTACTGTATTGCATTTGTGTGTTCATGTATATTTGGGTAGGTATACATTGCTGTACGTTATGCAATGCAAAAGGTTTGCATAACCCGATACATAACATACTGATGTAATACACATAGAGTTTTATGTTTAGCACATCAGTGTGTTTTTGGTTGGAGACATCTATTCATATGACACCTGTGTGAGTCATTTTGGTGCAAAAAAGATTTTGTGGTTTCATGTTTGGGGTATTAGGACAATGGGCCAAAGATTCAGCAAGCAATGTGTTAAAAATTGGGAAAAACTGTAATGTAATTGTTGCTATTTGACCAGTCAGTATTTGAACAGTGTGACTATTTGTGAAATTACTATGTATTTTTTAAATCTCACTCTACCTATTATTATAAGAAAGTGCAGTGTGTGTACACTGTATATAGATTTTCCTGCATGCTTTAAATTACATGAATTTGCTACCTTGTTACCTGTGCTATCTAATTACCAAAATGTTTGCATTTTTATGTGTCACAGTTTTTCTTCTTTTTTTGCACATCCATTTTTCCCATTAGAAATTGATTTTTCCATAATTTTGTGAGAAAAATTATATAATTTTGGTCCTTTCTTCAGCATGGCAATAAAACAAATAAATAATTTTAATCTGAGTTTTAAATAATTTTAAACACAATTTTTTACACTCATTGTGGACACACAGATAACATCACAAAATTAAGAAACAGTTAAAGAAAATCTATTCTAATTATTAACTGTGCAGTATGCAATAATCAATGTGCTAGCTTTCGAATCTGAACATATATTTTAGATTGCTCTCTGTCTGCATTTTATCCATATATATATATATGAACATACCACATGTGTCATTGCCATGTGACCTACAATGTCAGTTATGCTGTTTCCTGCCATTCACGACTCCTCTCTGATGGTCTCATATAGTAAAGAGTTTATTGGATGCACACTTTAGAGTCTCAAAATGAATTCAGACATACTCATTTCACATACTGCTTGTCTACTACATAGTCAAGAAGTGGGCATATTCAGACAAGGGAATGTCTTCTGATGGATTTATAAATGTTATAACGTTTTGTATCTAAATATACTAAATATACTCTCTTTCAGGTAAGGTTTTTTGACAAGCAATAATATTGCTAGCATTTGAAAAAGTATTACCCTGTATCCACTCATGAGGGGGCCGTGTATGTCAATATTCTTTGGATAGTGGCGATACTAAGACCTAGGTTCTGGCTGGGACATTGTGAGAGGAAGAATGAGTTATCAGGGGTCCTCTATTAGCCCCTAGTATTGGTGGGCTCTATTCACGTTGGCCTATAATCTGCTTCAGGGGCTGATCATTGATGCAGTCCTGTCACCACAGAGAATTTTTGCCCTTATTGTCCTCCAGAGAACTAAGCTGGCTCCTGAGCTCTCTCAAAAGAATCAAGTTATTATCAAGGGATTTTCCCCTTCTTTCTCTCTCACTAAAATCAAGAAAGAATGATGCTATTATGTCCTGTGTGTTCCCAGCTCCTAATTGTGGACAAGACTGACAACGATCCCAAGTTTTAATCTGGTCTATTTATTGGATGGTTTGCTCTTCAGTGAGTCAGTGGGGGAGATATCCCATACAGACTGATGCTATAATGCCCTCTAAGTTATTTAAAGGCCTGTACATGGTTTCAGCAATTTCAGTTTCAGCTTCAGCTAATTCTGTTGATCTGTTTAATAATTTCCCCATTATCTTAACGTACAGAATGGCACTTGCATCTGTCATCTATGCTATGAGGAGGACTTAAGAGCAGAGGATTACAGAACTGAAATGTATTGCGTTTGCAGAGAAAACAACAAAATTACGGTTGGATGACAAGTCCCCAAACAGCTCAAGAGAGTATAGGGCACAGGATCAATGGGTAGTCATCCGAAGGTCAGCACCGAGAGATCAATCCAATCCAGCAAAAAGTACAAGGAATGATTCAGAGACAAAGTCAAAGTCAGGCAGACTTTGGTCCATGGAAGCAAGAGTGTAGATCACAGACGAAGATCATCAGGACAAAGCGCAAGTTCAGACCACGATGAACAGGCTGATACATGGGATCAATCCAGTGAAGTGGACAGAGATACAGCATGAGAACAGACCATGCCAACAGGAAATGAGACTGACAGGATAGGCAGGAGCAAAGGTAAGGTTCACAAACACTATGGTATTGAAGTGATTTAGAGAGCAGGCAGATAAAAAGCGAGTGATCAGGATAAAATAGAAGACAGCTGAGAGCACAGGCACACCATGGAAAGAGGAAAACAAAGAAGAGTAAAGAGGCTCCACCTGGCACACCTTAGGGCAGAACAGTAGGAATTAAAAATGGCAGGTCTTTGGTGGAGATCTACACCTTTTGCCCACAGATGTACTAGGGCACTACAATCGATGTCAGTCAGCTTTTTATTTCCCATGCATTCCTCTTTCCTTTTCACCTTCTCTCTGGCCCTCCTTCAGCAGCAGCATTGGATGAACACCTGGACCGAAGGAACTGCAGCTTTAGTACCCTGGGAAGGAAACAGTGAGTTGACAGCCAAGACAACCTGGTCTATGACACCGGCAGGGAGTTATTAGCCGTGTTTCCACTGTCGGGCCAAAAGCGTTGGTGCGTGCCAGGGCCAGTCGCATTTCCATTGTCATTTAAAGACTTAAAATAGTTTTTTCGAAACTCACTTTCAGACAGCAGAGAGTGATTGAAATAATTTATCTTCACGATCCAAGGTGATAACCATACGAGGCATAAAGAGTATGCACACTAGACATTACCATACTAAACATGGTAAATACGACCACTTTAAGAAATCCATCAAATCATATACAGTGGGAAAAAAATATTTGATCCCCTGCTGATTTTGTGCATTTGCCGACTGACAAAGAAATGGCCAGTCTATAATTGTAATGGTAGGTTTATTTGAACAGTGAGACAGAATCACAACAAAAAAATCCAGAAAAACGTATTTAAAAAAAGTTATAAATTGATTTGCATTTTATTGAGTGAAATAAATATTTGATCCCCTATCAATCAGCAAGATTTCTGGCTCCCAGGTGTCTTTAATACAGGTAAGGAGCTGCATTAGGTGCACTCTCTTAAAGGTAGTGCTCCTAATCTCAGTGTTTTACCTGCATAGAAGACACCTGTCCACAGAAGCAATCAATCAATTATATTCCAAACTCTCCACCATGGCCAAGACTAAAGAGCTGTCCAAGGATGTCAGGGACAAGATTGTAGACCTACACAAGGCTGGAATGAGCTACAAGCTTGATGAGAAAGTGACAACAGTTGGTGCGATTATTCACAAATGGAAGAAACACAAAATAACTGTCAATCTCCCTCGGTCTGGGGCTCAATGCAAGATCTCACCTCGTGGAGTTTCAATGATCATGAGAACGGTGAGGAATCAGCCCAGAACTACACGGGACGATCTTGTCAATGATCTCAAGGCAACTAGGAGGACCATAGTCACCAAGAAAACAACTGGTAACACACTACGCCGTGAAGGACTGAAATCCTGCAGCGCCCACAAGGTCCCCCTGCTCAAGAAACCACATGTATAGGCCCGTCTGAAGTCTGCCAACGAACATCTGAATGATTCAGAGGAGAACAGGGTGAAGGTGTTATGGTCAGGAGGAGGAGAAATGCTACCTATGACCCCAAGAACACCATCCCCACCATCAAACATAGAGGTGGAAACATTATTATTTTGGGGTTTTTCAACTAAGGGGACAGGACAATTGCACCGCATCAAAGGGACGATGGACGGGCCAGGGCATTGAAGCCAGCCAGGGCAATGAAAATGGGTCGTGGATGGGTATTGCAGCATGACAAGGACCCAAAACACACGGCCAAGGCAACAAAGGAGTGGCTCAAGAAGAAGCACATTAAGGTCCTGGAGTGGCCTAGCCAGTCTCCAGATCTTCATCCCATAGAAAATCTGTGGAGGGAGCTGAAGGTTTAATTTGCCAAACGTCAGCCTCAAAACCTTAATGACTTGGAGAGGATCTGCAAAGAGGAGTGGGACAAAATCCCTCCTAAAATGTGTGCAAACCTGGTGGCCAACGACAAGAAACGTCTGACCTCTGTGATTGCCAACAAGGGTTTTGTCACCAAGTACTAAGTCGTGTTTTGCGAAGGGGTCAAATATTATTTCACTCATTAAAATGCAAATCAATTTATACGTTATTTAAAATGCATTTTTCTGGATTTTTTGTTGTTATTCTGTCTCTCACTGTTCAAATAAACCTACCATTAAAATTATAGACTGATCATTTCTTTGCCAGTGGTCAAATATACAAAATCAGCAGGGGATCAAATAATTCCCCCCCACTGTAGGCTAGCACAATTTTGTATTTATTTAGTTACGTATTTTATCTATCATGACTTCTCTGAATCCCCTGCTGGGTCGATACTGGTCAGAATGTGTGGTCAGATTTATTGTAAGGAGGACCCAAGTGCAGAGGATTAATGAACTGAGACTTCATTGAGTTTAAGTTTACAGAGAGAGCAACAAAAATATGTTTGGCCGCAGAGCCCTGAACCAGTTTGAGACAGCCTTGAGAGGATGAAAGGGTCGTCTGATCAAGTCAGGCAAAGGTCAGCATTGAGAGGTCAGTTCAATCCAGCAAAAGTACCAGGTAGAAGACAGGTGAGAGCCACACGGAGAGCAGAAAACAAAAACAGAGAAGTAAGCTGACAAACCCGAGCCCTGCTTTGCAAGTGAAGAATGCACAATTTCTCTAAAAGTAATTTAACCAACAATAAGCAGAACATTAGAAAGTTGTACTGCATTATACTGTGTGTGCTCAACTTTCACATGTTAGTCCAGGTCACTTTCACAATAGACTGATACACATTAAATTAAATGAACTCTCCTTACAAAAAATGCGCTATTAGTATATTTGTGTGCTATTAGTATACTGTGGCGAGGGGGGCGTGGTTCAGCGAAGTCTGCAGCGGGAGAAAGACTCAGGAGACAGCGGTAAGTAAGTGGGTCAAGTGCAAAATGAGGAACACCTGTGTCTGATTGCAGTAATTGGCGTGGAGAGACCCAATAAAGCCACCGTGGAGTGGGAACTCGAGGAGAGAGACGGAGTGAAGACTCGGGTGCACGGTCTGTGAGCGGGAGACAGCCGAAACGAATGCTGAGAGTGATCGCGGAGACAACCGAGAGAGTTGATGTTTTTAGAGCGCGCAGAGTGCGCAGCTGTTTAAGTTTATCAAAATAAATTTCACCTGAGTCTTCCCAAGCCAACCCTGTCCGCTTCCTTCCTTCCATTACGAACTTTGTTACACTGGTTGCCGAAACCCGGGGAAGGAAGCCGGAACGCCGCTGCCATCATGTCCTCACCAACGGGATCGCCGTTTGCGGAGGTTATCCAATCGCTCGCGGGACTCCACCAGGAACACCACAAGGCGCTGATGGACATGAGGGCAGACCAGGAGAGAAGATTTTGTGCCCTCGTCCAGAATCAGCGGGAGGACCGCGAGCTGCTCCGGAGCTGGATGGACCGGGAGGTTCGGGCCGGGGAGAGTTCAACAACCCCGGCCCCGCCCACCCACATGCCGGTACAGAAGATGGGGCCGCAGGATGACCCGGAGGCGTTCATCGATCTATTTGAGAAGACCGCGGCGGCATGTGGGTGGCCCCAAACGGACTGGCCAGTGCGCCTCATCCCCCTGCTAACCGGGGAGGCGCAGTTGGCGGCGCAGCAGTTGCCAGTCCAGAACCTCCTGGTCTATGAAGACCTGAAACGGGCCATCCTCCAGCGGGTCGGCCGGAGCCCCGAGCAGCACCGCCAGCGCTTCCGGTCGCTGGAGTTGGGGGAGAACGGCCGGCCCTTCGTGATGGCTCACCAGCTCCGGGACGCCTGCCGCAGATGGCTGTTGGCCGGAGAAGGCGGCGTCGATGATATCATCGACCAGGTGGTGCTGGAGCAATTTATTGCGCGGCTCCCGAAGAGGACCGCGCAGTGGGTCCAGTGCCACCGCCCGGCGTCGCTGGACCTGGCCATCCAACTCGCAGAGGACCAGATGGTGGCGTGCCATGGGGTTGGCGAACCCCTACCGTCCGTCTCTCTCTCTCTCCCCTCCCCTTCTGTCTCGCCCCCTATTTTTCTCCCCAGGTCCCGTGCTGGCGTGGTTCCCCGAGCCCAGCCCCGATGGAGGGGAGGGCCGGCCCCGGAGTCAACGGCCGCAAGAGCCCACAGCAGGGAGGCAGGGTCGGCTGGCCCGAGCCACGCTGCTGGTCCCGTTTCCTCAGTCCCTCCACGTCAATTCCTTGTCCCTCTTCCCGCCACTGGGGTGGCGGGGAAGCCTGGGCCGGCCTGTTGGCGTTGCGGGGACCCGGGCCATTTTATCGATCGGTGTCCGGTGATGGAGGTGGGGACCCTGGTCCGGGTTCCGGACGTCCCGCAGGCCGCCCCCGATCAGGCTGGCGGGTACCAGATACCTGTGAGTATGAGGGGGGGTACGTATTGGGCGTTGGTGGATTCGGGCTGTAACCAAACCTCAATCCATCAAAGCCTAGTTCAGCCTGAGGCATTGGATATGAGCTGCATGGTTCGGGTAAGGTGTGTGCACGGGGACGTGGCGGAATACCCAGTAGTGCGTTTAGCCATCCAATTTCGGGGACAAAAGCATAATGTGGAGGTGGCCGTTAACCCCCACCTCCGGCATCCGCTGATTTTGGGAACCAATTGGCCCTCGTTTAAAATTTTATTGGGAGTTTTGTGTGCGGATGCCTCCTGGGGAAAAGAGACGCCAGGGAGGGAGGCGGCGGTGCGCTCGGGGGGGGCTGAGCCTGGGCTCGCTGAGGCGGCTCCGGGGGATCGGAACGCGATCGAGAGGTCAATCCTCACGGAGCGTGATGATTTCCCCCTGGAGCAGTCTCAGGACGAGACCCTGAGAAATGCGTTCGCACAGGTCTGTTCCATTGACGGCCGGCCTCTCCAGACCGCACGGGCCCCTTCCTATCCATATTTTGCGATTTTAAAAGACAGGTTGTATCGAGTGACCCAGGACGCTCAATCAAAGCAAGATACAACCCAGTTGTTGGTACCCAAAAGCCGTCGGGAAATGCTTTTCCAGGCGGCTCATTGCAATCCTATGGCCGGGCACCTGGGGCAGGCGACAACACTAAACCGTTTAATGGCCCGCTTCTTTTGGCCGGGCATCCACGAGAATGTACGCCGGTGGTGTGCGGCTTGTCGTGAATGTCAGCTAGTGAATCCCCCGGCCTCCCCAAAAGCGCCTTTGCGCCCCCTTCCGCTAATGCAGGTCCCCTTCGAACGAATTGGTATGGACCTCATTGGGCCATTAGAGCGGTCGGCACGAGGGCATCGATTTGCATTAGTTCTGGTGGATTATGCAACCCGATACCCGGAGGCAGTAGCGCTCCGCAACATTTCCGCAAAAAGTGTGGCGGAGGCTCTGTTCAGTATGATCTCCCGGGTGGGGATCCCGAAAGAGATTCTCACCGATCAGGGCACGGCGTTTATGTCACGAACCATTCGCGAACTTTATGAATTATTGGGAATTAAATCGATTCGCACCAGCGTCTATCACCCACAAACGGACGGCCTGGTGGAACGGTTTAATCATACGTTGAAAACCATGATTCGAAAGTTCGTTCACGAAGACGCCAAAAATTGGGACAAATGGCTGGAACCCCTTTTGTTCGCTGTGCGCGAGGTCCCGCAAGCCTCCACGGGGTTTTCCCCCTTCGAGCTCCTGTACGGCCGCCAGCCCCGCGGGGTTTTGGACGTCCTGAGGGAGACTTGGGAGGAGGGACCTTCGGAGAGTAAAAATGAAATTCAGCATGTGCTGGACCTGAGAACAAAACTCCACACATTGGGGCAGCTCTCCATGGAGAATTTGTTACAGGCCCAGGACAAGCAAAGCCGGCTATACAATCGGGGGGCCAGATTACGCAATTTCACGCCGGGAGATAAAGTACTTGTGTTACTCCCTACCTCTAGCTCCAAATTACTCGCCAAGTGGCAAGGACCGTTTGAGGTCACACGGCAGGTAGGGGATCTCAATTATGAGGTGGTTCGAACGGATCGGAGCGGGGCACGTCAGATTTATCACCTCAACCTCCTTAAAAAATGGAACGAGGTCGAGCCGGTGATGCTGGCGACGGTAGTAAGTAATGAGGAAGATCTCGGGCCAGAGGCGAGCCTTAAAGTTCCATCACTCACTCTGGCCCCGGGGGGGGATCACCTCTCACCCTCCCAGCTCACCGATGTAGCCCGGTTGCAGAGAGAATTTGCGGACGTGTTCTCGCCCCGGCCCGGTCGAACTAACCTTATTCAACACCATATTGAGACCGAGCCGGGCGTGGTAGTGCGCAGCCGGCCGTATCGTTTACCGGAGCACAAGAAAAAGGTGGTCCAGTTAGAATTAGAGGCGATGCTAGAGATGGGAGTAATAGAAGAGTCCCGCAGTGACTGGGCGAGCCCGATCGTTTTGGTACCGAAAACAGACGGCTCGGTCCGATTCTGCGTGGATTATCGCAAGGTGAATGCGGTGTCGAAATTCGACGCCTATCCAATGCCGCGGGTGGACGAGTTGCTTGATCGGCTGGGTACCGCTCGTTTTTATTCGACACTGGACTTAACGAAAGGATATTGGCAGATCCCCTTATCACCGTTATCCAAAGAAAAGTCAGCCTTCACAACGCCGTTTGGATTGCACCAATTTGTCACGCTTCCGTTTGGGTTGTTCGGGGCGCCCGCTACCTTTCAGCACCTCATGGACAAAATCCTCCGACCACACACCGCCTACGCCGCTGCCTACCTGGATGACATCATCATCTACAGTCAGGACTGGCAGCGGCACATGGTGCACCTGCGGGAGGTGCTGAGAGCGCTGAGGGGAGCGGGACTAACGGCCAACCCAAAGAAGTGTGCGATTGGGCGGGTGGAGGTACGTTATCTGGGTTTCCACTTAGGTCACGGACAGGTGCGTCCCCAAATTGATAAGACGGCAGCTATTGCGGCCTGCCCGAGACCTAAGACCAAAAAGGAGGTGAGGCAGTTCCTGGGGCTGGCGGGGTATTACAGGAGGTTTGTTCCTGACTATTCGGAGCTCACCAGCCCGCTGACTGACCTCACTAAAAAGGAGGTCCCAGATACGGTCCCGTGGACGGAGCGGTGCCAGCAGGTTTTCACCCAGGTAAAGGCTGCTCTGTGTGGCGGGCCGCTATTACACTCTCCTGACTTTTCTCTCCCCTTCTTGCTGCAGACGGACGCGTCGGACCGGGGGCTGGGAGCTGTCCTGACCCAGGAGATAGGGGGTGAGGAGCGCCCGGTGCTGTACATCAGTCGGAAGCTCTCTAAGAGAGAGACGATGTACAGCACCATTGAGAAGGAGTGTTTGACAATCCGGTGGGCGGTCCTCACCCTCCGCTATTATCTCCTGGGACGGGAATTCACCCTCTGTTCGGACCACGCCCCCTTGCAGTGGCTCCACCACATGAAGGATACCAACGCGCGGATCACCCGTTGGTATCTGGCATTACAGCCCTTCAAATTCAAGGTGATCCACAGGCCGGGGACGCAGATGACTGTAGCCGACTTCCTCTCCAGGAATGGGGGGGGGGAGCTGCAGGCCGGAGGGCTTCCCGGCCTGAGTCGGGCGGTGGGGGTATGTGGCGAGGGGGGCGTGGTTCAGCGAAGTCTGCAGCGGGAGAAAGACTCAGGAGACAGCGGTAAGTAAGTGGGTCAAGTGCAAAATGAGGAACACCTGTGTCTGATTGCAGTAATTGGCGTGGAGAGACCCAATAAAGCCACCGTGGAGTGGGAACTCGAGGAGAGAGACGGAGTGAAGACTCGGGTGCACGGTCTGTGAGCGGGAGACAGCCGAAACGAATGCTGAGAGTGATCGCGGAGACAACCGAGAGAGTTGATGTTTTTAGAGCGCGCAGAGTGCGCAGCTGTTTAAGTTTATCAAAATAAATTTCACCTGAGTCTTCCCAAGCCAACCCTGTCCGCTTCCTTCCTTCCATTACGAACTTTGTTACATATACTTTTTAAAACTAAGTACCAGGTGAAGAATGCAAAAAAACAAAGAATGCTAAATTTCTCTAAAAGTAATTTAATAACTTAATACGCTACAAAAGAATTATAAGCTGATACCCGACAGCTTTGATAAATATATGAAGATATTATAAGTATTTAATAGATCTTTTGGCCTATTAGATCGAAGTGCCCCTGAATGTGTGCATTTACTTTTTTAACTCACTAGCAGTGCCCCTGGTGGTGACTATAGAAAAAATAATAATAATTACACCGTGTTGCTCATTTTCCCTTCCTGGTATCCTCATGTTAATACAGAACTTGGTCATGGCATGAATTAAAAGCTATAGTTAAAGTCAGAGTTGCATATTTTAAATACTTTTTTGCGACGCTTTCCATTTGCCAGTTAAACTTGCCTTATAAGTGTATAAGTGTATAAACACATAATGTTGGTTTTTACACAAGAGATGAGTCAAAATTATTATATTTGATACTCGATGACATACCATATGTGACTTTAACATTAGGTTGAAACCCTGTAATAGTCCTTTAAAGACTGCATGCAATTACATATTGATTTATTCCCTTTTGAAACAGAGCGTTACAGCATAGTATTTCCATCTTTTCTCTTCTTTTCTTTTCTTAAATTGCCAATATATTTTTTATACATCAGTTTCAGTCACAGCCATGAACCATGATTTCTTTCTGTCACTAATTGGTTGCACGTTAATGAAAGAAGGAGATATTATAATTTCAGAGAACCCCTGATTTTAAGACGAGAGAGAAATGATAAATTTTTAATGTTTATATCTATACTTAAGACTGTATTTTTTATTATTTATTATTATAATGTATTGCTGTTGCTCATTTAGATTTGAACTAACCCCTAAACCTAAATATATCACTTTGGCATGTAACATGATGTCTAATGTCAGATTTGGGTCCATGAAGCAAAACCACTTTTGAATCAAAAGTCAATGACAGAAGTGTATTTTATTTAATTTGGTTATAACATTAACAGCTATAATTCTAATAACAGAGAGCAGGACATACAGTGCATCCTATGTGGTCCGATTCTGGTAGCTGGTAAAACCATTACACAAAACAACATTTTCCTAAATAATAGTCTTTTGTCAGCAAATATATACTCTTGCTTATATATACATTACAGTAAAATAAATAATCATAAAAAATCCAGAACTTCCAGAAATCCTTAAACACAGTCCATACAAAACTTTGGAATTTAAGGCCATGTTTAGAATTCAAATTGAATTGTGTGGAAGCAAACAATGGAAATTTAGATGCAGTGATGTACACACAAAAACACGAAGTATTGATTTTGCGGTTAGGAGCGGATCATTGTGTTAAATAAAGCTTTGTGGTGTGTTGAATAGGGCATGTGCTTTGAAACGATCCCTGATTGACGAGAGATTAAATCAGTGTGAGATGGGCAAGAAGAAACTTGAGTTCATTTTCTTGAGGAAAGATCTGCAAAAACTTCTGCCAAATAATTTTACAGCTGGGGTTTCATCTCTGCCTTCTCACATTTCCTTGCAAAATTAGACCGACTAATATTTAATCTCCTGTATGTTTACTAGTTACAAATATTTTTTTAAACTGTAATATCATAATTGTGAATGGACCATATGTATTTTTTTTCAGAAAGCTGTTTTCAATACAACTTTGTCAAAATATAGCGTGGCTTTTAATAACACAATATGCATTTTAATTTTCATACATTACATATTTTATAATCTATTGTTCAAAAGGACTCACAAAAGTGTTAGAATATCTCTATTTGGTTAACGAACACAAACTCTATCAAGATTCCATTAGTAGAAAACTTCACATTTTAGTTCTTAACTATGCTTACACAGTGTCTTTCACAGAAAGAAGAAAACAAAGAGTCATGCACATATACAGACACGTGTACATACAGACACCAGTAGATTTACACAGAGAAACACAAATGCACAAGCACAATATCACGCATAAATATAACAACAAACATGTTATTAGTTAGCAGCATTATAAATGAGGGTAGTTCATTTAGTTTCTGCACTGCTGCTAACTTTCATGTACAACTGGGAAGGGAAAGTTAGAATAATAATAATAATAAAAAAACATTAATTTTGGTCATAAATTCACATATAATGGCAAACGTGAAAAATACTTGAGTATTACAGTTGTGAATAAAAACGAAATAATTCATTTTGTCATAGCAGAAACAATATTTATAATCAGGGTCCAAAATTAACATTTCACCAAACACAAATAAAAATCAATAAATGAAAAATAATAATTACAAAAATACTTTTCACCATCTGTCAAATGTGGGCGAATTGAGAAAATATACCAGTCATGATACTGTGGCAATGATAATTATTTTCAATTATTATATACTTGCACTGGAGACACTTGGCGAGTGTTAATTTTAGACCCTGCATGTACATTTATATTATTGACTTAGCAGATGATTTGTCCAAAGTGACTTACAAGTGAACAGTGTTTCAGCTACTGAATAAAGGTACAATTATCTTGTATATATATTTGTAAATGTTGTGGACATCTCTGTTTGTGAAATATCAATAATACTGTAACACACAAATAAGACAAATGAATATCATGGTCCATTTCTCGTTAGAAGTGCTCACATCTATTTGTTTTATCTTTAATAGATTATTGCTCTTTGGGAAAACTGGGCACTTTCACACTAGCACTTCTAGTGCACGACTGGGTTAGTTTGAAGTCAGATTTCAGCATGTTTGGATGATGTGAAAACTGTTTTCTGAAATCTGGTGGGTACTTGTGAGCCAAACACAAGTCCACAAGTTCAATTTACTACAGATATGAATGCTATCATCCTAAATAGCTAAAGTGAACCTCTATTGATGGCGTATTACATGGTCAAATTATGTACTTGTGTGTGCTCTGATCTAAAATAAAGAACAAAGATCAGTGGCTCTCTCACTTTCATGACAAGCAGGACTGACACACTGCAAGCAAATGTTATTTTGCACCTTTGCAATATATTCGCATAGATAACAGCAAGAGCCGTTCTGTGTTGGCCCTTCGGAAAGAAGCCCAATGGTTAAAAAACCGAAGTAAAAAACTGAGCATGGCTGTGCATTTTGCAGCCTTCTCCTGCGTAGTTGTTATCTAGCAACAGGGTGAACAGCTGCCGCTTTGATAACATAAGTTTACCATGGTTCAGACCCAAAAATACAGTGTGAACACAACCCAGCAGGGGCAGGGAAAAGGGGAAGCAACTGAACTCTGGTTTGGACCAAGCAATCAAACCAAGTGTAATAGCACTCTAAACAACATTATCTAGGAGAGGTCTTGATACTTGCGACAAGTTCATAAATCATTTCAAGAAAACAATGACATATACACAATGCATGGACATTCACACAGATACAAGTGCATTCGTAACCTAATGTTAGTAACTTACAATAAACTCAACCTAATACATAAGTTCAGTGTTTGGTCTTGCACACAGAGACAACATAAAGTGTATTATATGTCATAAAATAATTGGTTAATCAGTTGTTTGCTGGTATTCAGGAATGCACTTTGCATTAAAAAGATACAAATAGCTTCTTTAATGGTGTTAGTAGTAAGGCTATCATTAATAATGCAACTATCAGCACATTTCAGAGGTGCTTGTGGGCAAACCCTGGTATTCAGTTTGTGCTGCAATTGTTGTTACAGAGTTGTCCCGTCTGAGTTTGCAGCCACGTGCCGACAAAACCTCTCCCTTTGAAAGGTTTCTGTTCTTTTCTTGGAGAAACAATTGGTCAAGGTCCCAAGGGCCCGAGTCTCTAGTAATCTGATCCATCACTTATCCCCTCCTGTATCAGACTGGAAACGATAGGTCCCTTCCAGAGCTGAGCCACAGGCCTGTATTTGTCCTCAACAATGGAGAGCAAAGCCCTTAAGGGGTTTTCTTTGTGTCTGTTGAAACAGCTTTCTTTGATAGTGTTCTAGAATTACTTCACTGTCCACTGTATATCTTTTTTTTTGTGATTATCTTATTAGTGAAACCACAAACAACTCAATCAACTCAGTCCACAAGTTTCGGACAGAAGGCTCACGCATGTTCACAACCCCAAATGTCTGATCCAATCTGGTTTTGTTTTGGTGGTTTCTTACTTGCAGGTGTGGACATCATAAACTCGCGTACACTCCTGGCAACTCACGTAGCAGCACCAGTGAAAAATGCAGTGGCATTTCTCCTTGCGTTTCTCAGTGTGAGTGTTGTGGCCTCGGCCGCAACAGAGCAAGTCGCAGCCATCGATACCGTGTGATGTCAGGTTACATATACGGTCACGGGTACCGAAGGAGCCGGTTTCTGGGTTGGGTTCACAGAAGTTAGGCGAACTTTCATAGTAGACAAGGTCAGTTTCAGTAGGAGGCTTGAAGAAGGTGTACTTCGGTCGTAAGGTCTCGACCCAGCCTCGTGATTCCCGATGTTTCTCCACCACCATTTCTGATGCGCTGTCATACTTGTCCTTCATGTAGTCACCTATCACCCGAAAGTCAGGCTGCGACCACCAGCAGGTTTTCACCTCACAGCTTCCCGAAAGCCCATGACACTTACATTTCAGGTACATGTGGTCAGTGATTGTCTAGAGGAAAAAGGAAAACCGAATATTGATCTTAGCACTAAGATTCTAGATGATAATAAATTGCCCCTATTATGCCATTTCGAATAGTGCCTTTCTTGCAGTGTGTAATGTAGCTGTATGAGAATGCAAACAATCTGCGAAGTTGTAAAGCCGAAAGTGCACGATAAATAAAGTTATTGTCTCCCAAATGAAAGAATGAGTCATTAGTAATTGCTACCTGGTCTCATGGCATTTATGTACCTGGGTGCACTTTTTAGCAAGACACGATATTCGTACCAATAAGTATATATCACCGCAGTTTCCAAAATAAATGAACACTAGAGGCAGTAAAACTCTGATGCATTTTATTCCTTTTCACAATTTTTTTTTTTTTTTCGCACAATTACTTGAAGAATATCATGTTATGACTTCAAAACAATATTAAATTTGAAAACTGATGCTTTTGAACGTTAGCAATGCACATAGCCAGCTTCATGTCTATGGGTTTTCATAGACGGTAGGTTTGTTCGGTAGCTCAGAGTACAGAGACGTACTAGAGAGATGAGGAGTTCTGGTTCGAATCCCATGTAACTACGGTTCGATAAAACAGTTCAAATCTGCATATAAGGAAGTTCAAATAGCACGGTTGCATCAACAAATAAATGTTTATATCAGTTTTGCATTTGTCAGGTTTAGGGTTGGGTTTGGTGGAAGGCACATTTCCAACATGATAGAGCATACATTTTTAGCAACGGTTTCCGAATATTTGAATTCTGAACCGCCGCAATACGTTCCTGAAGCAACGTAATAAAAACACAGCAATACGTGCCTATATGAACATAACAAAAATGTGCCAGGGTTTACGTATTGAACATGTGTTTTAGCGCCACTCAGTGGACATTTCTCTTTGAAACTGCGGCAAAATGTGCATTGCATTGCATAATCGCATAACACCCACATATGTTCTACCTTGGCCGGCCGTGAACAACTTTAGCACAACGCCCTCAAACGCTGTAGCTTGTTCATGTCGAAAAGACACTGTTAAAGTAAATTCGGCAATGCTGTTAAAGTAAATTCGCTTTATTTTTACTTCTGAAGGATTAGGCTGCAAAGAATCAGTGTTTACCACAGCAGTACAGCCCCAATCTTTTTTTGTGTTCCCTGTCATTTTACTGAGAACTGTTCCTCTAATCTGGGAGAGTTCAACGCAGGATTCACAAATGCTTGCTCTTGAAAGATGGCTCAGTACCCAGTTTATATGAACCAGCTGGCTCTACTGAATCACAACGTTTAAGTATGGTAATTAGTTAAAGTTTATATTTTCTATAAAGCGTTCAACATATAGAACTATTGCAATGGCCTTATCGTTTCCAACATGCGCTGTACGTGGTAGACCAATCAGTACAGAGTAGGCTCACAGAAAGGAGGGGTTTAGAGAGACTGAATCTTAGAACTGCTTCGAAAGAATCGTTGGAAAATGTAGTGATATTAAATCCATTCTTTGAGAAAACAAAAGCAATTTTTGACCTTGCATGCATGTAAATCTCTTGTAGGAGACTATCAAAACAATATTAGGAACCTTAAAAATGGCACCGTAGGGGGCAATTTAAGTTGTATATTTTTTTTACCACAGAAGAAATTAAAGAAAGACTGCATTTTCTGCATTTGGTTATTGCTCCATTGTTTCCTCGACCAGCCATTCCTAACTTTTTTAACTAGTACTAAGACTTGCTTGTTCACCAGCAAGCAGCATAGACTAACCTGAGCTGAGCATGTACAACCTCTAAACATAAACTAATCCACCAGCAAGCAGAATAAACTAACCTGAACTAGAGCGGAAAAGCATTTTGGTCTTTTCAGTGGGAAAGAAAGTGCTCACCACACGTCCAGCTTCGTTGTTTTGTCGATTCATAGCTGAGCGAGCGTCTGGCCGATTCTCACGAGCATCAGCGAACTCTCTGGATACCATGCTGCCAAAGTCTACATCCTCACTGCAGCCGCCCCCACTTCCAGCCCTCGCCCGGTGGTCCTTTCCTCCGCGTGTCGCAGCCGCAGATGGTGACGGAGCCCTCAGAGCAAGCCCGCGTCACAGCGAACGCTACCCCCGCCGAGGCAATTGCATGGACAAATGCTGATTCTCGAGTGGCTATGGAAGTGCACAGAGAAAACAAGTATGTTACATATGTTATACATCAGAATGTCTATTAATTCTTCTTTTATTGTCCTGATATTATTGTTACCTTAAAAGTACTTAATTAAACTTTTCAACACTTATGAGCATGTGGTTAAATTCGTAGGTAAGGCAGTTCACTCATGTTTCATTGTGGACATGGTATGCCATGAGTCAAGCATATCTTTCCACATAAGGTAAATACAAGGCTGACAAGACTATAATTAGAAAGACTTAATTAAGCAACTCTGAGGTGGGGAAAAGGCCTGTATTAGCTAAGACTCACTGTTGAATTGTTATTACAAGACCCAACGCGTTATATTCAGAATTAATTTGAAGAATGAACAATGCAAGTTTAGGTTGATTATAATCTCCAAGATGATCCAACATTCTGTCTAACGGGGGATTTTGTGGACTATTCTTGCTGACGAGGGGCCCCATACAAACTTAAAAGCATTTTCCAACAGAGAGCTAATGAGGTTGGTAATTTTGATAAATACTCTATGGTCTTGTGCAGTCTTGCACTTGCAAGAGAGAGGAAACGGCTATGGACACACCGTGAATCAAGTCTTTCTTGTTACAGGTTTCAACTGGTTAGAGAAATCAAGGCCAAAGATAATAATGTTGCAAAACTGGCCACAAGTTCTTTCTTATTCCACAATGCTAATTATAATGGCAAAAAGATTTGGTGCCTTTGGAGGTTTGGATTGAAATTACTATGATGCAGTGTTCTTGACTGCAAAAATATTAAAATGTATATCAGTTGATGCCTATGATGTCTCTCGCTCAAACAACGAGCAACTTCTGCTTCCATCAACTAAATCACATAGTATTGGGTCGAGTCTGAAAGGCCATTCAATTACAATTTAAAACCCACTGAGTGACCTGTGTTTTATGATCAGGAAGCCAATAAAACGTGGGTCAAATACGGCTGGCCGACAATGACATGGCAGACGGGTCGGGGGAATAAAGGAGGAGACGGCGTCGGGGGAAAGTGGGGCAGATTATTATCCAGAGGAAGAATGGATCAAAAATGGAGATACGGAGACTCTTTAGAGTGGTAG
>QVTF01011019.1:0-19962 GCA_003573665.1 Oxygymnocypris stewartii | reverse complement strand
ACTCTAAGTTCCAGTTCCTTCTCTTGGCCTCGGGCTGCGTCCATCTGCCTCCCCGCACACTGATCCCTCATTCGGCATGACTGTGAAATTAGGGCCTGGAATGAGAGACAGGGGCCTCTTTGGTCTTAATGTTGGGAGGGAAAGGGAAAAAACAGCAGATAGCAGGTAGCTGGCATGGGTCAGTGTTATGAATGCTGGGCAGACAAAATAACAGGGTTGAACCGCAGGAGTAATCCAAAGGGCCATGTGTGGAAAAAGAGACCGAGCTCGGGGCCTTCTAAGCAGTCTTAGTCTCTGGGGGCACCATGTTGGGTCTGAGTGATAAAATGTTCTGGGCTGCCATATGTGGAAGTGTGTATGCGTTTTAAACACCCCACTTCAATTAGAGCTAGTTGACCTGTCTCGCCCCCAGGCTACTGGATCGCTACAGCTGCTAGTCTTCTTGTAACGCATCCTGGAATGAAGTGGATCTAGATCTGGTCCTTCAAGCACCGATTGCACGGCGAGAGAAACCCACATTATCTGATCCATCTGGCTCGCGGCTGCGAGTTGGCCGGGGGGAGATTGGGTGTTGTTGGCTTGGACTCTTTGGTGAAAAAAAAACATGCAGGTCTAAGAGTCAGGGCCATCTTCCATCTGTCAGTGGTCGATTGGGACGCAGGGGGAGAGGAGGGGACGTGCTAAGCGGCTTCCCCATTGGCCGTGCCAGTCCAGTGGTGTGTGTGGGACCGTTCCAGCTCCGGCATGACAGCGGGGGCAGGGCCGCTGGCTGCTGATTGGCAGCGATAAGTGCCGGGCTGCGGGTCAGCATATGGCAGAGCGTGATAGCGGAGAGAGTGGAAGAGCTTTGGGTCATAGCCTCCTTCCTTCTGACTCTGGCTTTTCCAAAGGCAACCGAGCTGATGGAAGCAGCAGGCCAGCGCTTCCCCTTTTGTCCCCATGCTTGAGCGGCCTGCACACACACACACACACACTCGATGTAGCCACAGCCAAACGCCTAACAGGCAGCGCTGCCACACACTGCCAGCTCTCACAATGGGCCCTATTGTGTCCTAGTAACAACGTGGTTTGCTGATGTATGTGTGTGTGTGTGTGTGTGAACAGGGATGGAAGGTTGCACTATTCACTAATTGTCCCATCAGTGCCGAAAAAGGGGGTGGAACAGATTAAGGGGGTGTTTGAGGTATTGGTTGGGTCAGTGCTTAATTGCTTATTCCATTTTTTTCTCTTTCTGTCTGTTTATCTCTTTATTTTGTGCATTAGTCATTATTGTAGCTGCACAAGCGACACCAGTCACTGTTGTTTTTTTCCAGTGCAGTTCACCTCAGTGGCATTAATATGTCTATCAATCACTGAGCCACTCTTCCTAACTTCTCTCCTGTTTTGACCTGTTAGCACTGACAGCTTCATCCCCAGACTTTCCAGTCAGTCAAACACCGGCCGTGTGTGAATGAGTGAGGTGCAGGATGTGTTAAGAAAAAAATGTTGTTGTGTGGCCCCCTCCGGCTTGGGATAGATTGGTAAACAACAAGCTCCCTGGGGGTGCATGGGGAATGTGGGTCTGACTCTTACGAAGTGTTTAGGATGCACTGCAGGCTTCTTTCATGGAGTTTGTGGTTAGTGTAGCAGAGACACATGTCTGTCTCTATCTGTCTGTCTGTCTATCATTTTTATATATCTGTCGCTGTCATTCATTCTACCATTACATCGGTTCTATCTTTCTGTCTATCTATTTGTCCATCTGTCTTGTTTTTCCAAATTAGTTCTGTGAACTACATTTTTTTTTTAGTTTTTAAGTTTTACTTTTTTAATGACTTTTAAGGGAAGAATCCAGAATGAATTCTGTATCTATTGTTCTATCGTCCTGTCTGTCATTCTAACATTCTATTGTTCTGTCTATTATTCTGTCTATCTATTTGTCTATTTGTATGTCTGTCATTCTATCTCATTTTGTCTGTCGTTCTGTCATTCGTTCTACCATTATATTTTGTTCTGTCTCCCTGTCTTTGTCTTATCTGTATGTATGTCTTTCTGTCTATCGTCTATATATTGTCTGTCTTTCATTTATTCTATTGTCATTCTGTTGTTCTATCTATCTATCTGTATGTGTTCTGTCTGTCTGTGTGTGTGTTCTGTCGGTCTCTGTCTGTCTGTCTGTCTGTCTGTCTCTGTCTGTCTGTCTGTGTTCTGTCATTCTTACTGTCTGTCTGTCAATCTTCGTCTGTCTGTCTGTTGTCTGTCTGTGTTCTGTCGTTCTTTCTGTCTGTCTGTCAATCTGTATGTCTGTCTGTTTGTCTGTCTGTGTTCTGTCAATCTGTTTGTCTGTCTGTTTGTCTGTCTGTCTGTCAATCTGTATGTCTGTCTGTTTGTCTGTCTGTGTTCTGTCGGTCTCTTTCTGTCTGTCTGTCTGTCAATCTGTCTGTCTGTCTGTTTGTCTGTCTGTGTTCTGTCGTTCTTTCTGTCTGTCTGTCAATCTGTCTGTTTGTCTGTCTGTCTGTCTGTCTGTCAATCTGTATGTCTGTCTGTTTGTCTGTCTGTGTTCTGTCGGTCTCTTTCTGTCTGTCTGTCTGTCTGTCTGTCTGTATGTTTTGAAACTTAAACCGCTTTTTGTATGTATTTCCTAATTAGTTCTAGGAATTTGTATTAGTTTTATGAAAGTTTTACTTTACTTTTTAATGACTTGAAAGGGATGAATTCAGAATTAAATACCCCAGATAATTCCTGCAGCTTTTGTTCATAGCAAGCATAAAGATAAATCACACAATCACTTATTTTTAAGGAGGGTGGAATATTCTAGATGTGTCTAGAATTGCCTAATTCTACATGAATATGGGGCTAAATAAAAATATCTTCACATCTGATATTGTTTTGACTGGTAGAGCTGTGAAGATAATCCACAGAATTGGATAATAATAATGTATTTTTTTATTGAAAAGTTGCAAGTTTGTCCAGCTGCCAACAGAACCTGCTAAAACATGTTAGAAGATAAACACTCCTTGTGTGAATTCAGACCTCGACAGTTTCTGCGAAGCTAAATGTGATTTAAAAAATTAATAGCCATGGCATTTGAAAGCCGTGGTGAAAAATCTCGCTCTCGGTAAAAATCACAAAATCAGGTTACTGTTTAAAAAGACATGCACGGTAGGCAGATGGCAAGCCCACCTTCATTCATACTAATCAGGCCCGCCACGTACGTGTAGCTCGGCGTACACGCATCCCTCTCTGATAACATTAGCGCTGACTTGCACGTTGTGAATGTTAAATAAATGTTGCATTTGCAACGGCAGCACGCACATCACTTTCCCCCTGGGGCGCGGGGACAGGACGCAGGGCGATAAATCGGGCCGGCCGCTCTCGGGGCTGTATTTCACGAGCCCTTCAATTTGGTTTCAGCTGAGATTAATAGGAGAGGCTGTGATGCTGGAGCCCGGGCCCAGATCAGTGTCTCGGAGCCCCAGGCAACGGTGCATTAGCCTGGGCTATCTCTCCTCTCATCTGCTTGTGCCACGCGGAGACATTGGCCGTAATGACGGGGCTATGGCAGCCAGCCGCAGCACCGTGCCTCGCTAATAAAATCACTGTTAGGGCCAGGATATCAGCAGGCATCAGATGGAAAAATAAACCGATTAGCCTTCACTTCAGGGCACACATAGATTTCTGTAATTATACTCTGTAAAACTCCTCAAATTTGATTATTTGTGTGATGTTTTTCTCTGTCACTTTTCTGATCTCTTTCTCTCTCTGTCTCTCTAGCGTTGGTGTGGATGTATTTGTATTGGTGGATTTTGGCAGCTCATATCTTCATTTTTAAGGATTCTTTTGGTTTGGACGACATTTTAATATTTGATTCAGAATTGTTCAGTGTGTATAAGTGATTAGACAAGTGATCTGATTAGATTTCTTGATCGATGGCAGATCTTTACAGCAAAAGTTAGATTGAAGTGTAGACTTGGAAACACTACATTTATAGGAATAGTTCACCAAAAAATGGACATTTGCTGAAAAAAATAGTCTTTCTCAGGCCATCCAAGATGTAAATGAGTTTGTTTCTTCATTGTAACGGGTATTTGAGAAATGTAGCATTGCATCACTTGAGATGAAAATAAGATGATTAACACATCACAATAAGCAACAATTAATCTGCAATAAAATACAAGTCCTCTATTAATAATATTGCATTCTTCATTGGAAGTTGTCTTATCTGAATCAGAAAGGAAATATCCACACCAAGCACAGTTTACAAGTGAAAACAACAATCTAAACAAATATTTTGATGAGAAAAGACAACGGGAGGAACTGGAAGAAGCGTTATAATTTTGCTTCAAAAGATTATCATCTTTGCTTCACAAGAGACTAATTGATAGACTGAAGTGGATTATTGTGATGTTTTTATCATATATTTGGCTTTCATTCTGACGGCACCCATTCACATTGATGAGCAAGTGATGTAATGCTTAATTTCTTAAAAGAAAGAATCCCATCTACATTTTTGATGTTCTGAGGGCGGGAAATGTTAAGCAAATTTCTTATTTGGGTGAACTATTCCTTTAAGTAGTCACTGAAACTGTATATTGGCTAAGTGATTTCTCACAGGGTTTGACAGACGTGTCCTGACAAAAGCACCTGTGGAGACCCTGCGGTTTGTGGTTTGAGTGAGCGGACTCCTCTGTGCATATCCCATCGGGTTGTGTGTGAGGATACGAGAGCCGATCAGCAGCAGGACAGTGGCTCTCTCTGTGGGGCTGCGGATCCTGTTCTGGGTTTCTTTTGAAAGGTGCCAATGCTGTCCTACAGAGGAATTCTCAGCACAGATAATAACAAGCACACCATGTGGAGAAAATGACTGATCATGTGTGTAATTAAAATGAGGCGTGTGTGTGTGCGATTAGGGACAGTGTTCTCACCGGGCGCATCAGTTACTGTGCTGTGTTAATTTGCAAGGTGAGAGCAGGGAATAGCTGTGCTCTCAGAGAGGAGATATTGGCCGTGTCTCATCCTTTTACTGTCACACATTCGATTGTCCCAGAACTCTCAGATGAACTGATGTTCCAGGCACAAATGTCCTTTGAGATGCCAAGTTTTTATTTGTGTTCATACTATATTTTAAGATTAATTTAGACATCAGTTCAGTATAATGTATAGGTTGTAGCTGAAATTGAAAACTGGATTTTAATTGAGGTGACAAACAGGATGCAGAATTAACTTAAATTTGAATGTAAAGAAAGTGGAATTACAATGGATTGAAATTCAAATTCATGTAACTAAATTTTTAAAAAAAACAGATTTTTAAGACAATCTTTGAATGTTGAAAAGTTTGGGGTCAGTAAGATTTGTTGTTTTTGGAGTCTCTTACACTTAAGGCTGCGTTTTGATGGGAGGGTACAATAAAAACAGTAGTATTGTGAAATATTATTACAATTTAAAACAACTGAATTATATTTTAATATATTTTGAAATGCAATTTAAAAAAATAATCTGTGATGCAAGGATGAATTCGGAATCATTACTCCAGTCTCAATGTAACACGATCCTTCAGAAATCATTTTAATATACTGATTTGGTGCTCAAGAAACATTTCTTATATTATTAATGTTGAAAATAGGTTTGCTGCTTAATATACACTACCAAACTAAAGTTTTGAACAGCAAGATTTGTAATGTTTTTAAAGAATTCTCTTCTGCTCACCAAGCCTGCATTTATCTGATCCAAAATACAACAAAAGCAGTAATATTGTGAAATATTTTGACTATTTAAAAATAACTGTTTTATATTTGAATATATTTTTAAATGTTATTTATTCCTGTGATCAAAGCTGAATTTTCAGCATCATTACTCCAGTCTTCAGTGTCACATGATCCTTCATGAATCATTCTAATATGCTGATTTGCTGTTCAACATTTATTATTATTATCATCAAAATTTAAAACCGTTCAGTACAATTTTTCAGGATTCTTTGATGAATAGAAAGATCCAAAGATCAGCATTTGGGAAATAAATTATACAAATAAATTATTTTATTTAGCAGGGCTGCATTAAATTGATCAACAATTAATGATAAAGGCATTTAAAATGTTTCAAAATATTTCTATTTCAGATAAATCCTGTTCTTCTGAACTTTCTATTCATCAAAGAAACCTGAAATATTTATATTTTGTTTTCAACCTAATAATAATAATGTTTTTGAGCACCAACTCAGAATATTAGAATGATTTCTGATGTGACTGGAGTAATTAACACATTTTAAAATGTGTGCAAAAAAAAAAATACTGTTCAAAAACTTTTGACTGGTAGTGTATTTTTTTTTTGATACATAGAATGTTTTTTATTTATTTTGAAATAGAAATTTGTAAATGTGTCAAACTGCAAGAAAAAGAAAAAAAATCCTATTGACCCCAAAGTTTTTAAACTGTTATTGACATTTCATCACATGTTTGTGGTCCAGGGTGGAATAAAAACTTAATTTCCTAGAATTATCTGTGTTAATTCTTTGAATTACAGTAAGTAAATTCCTCTTCTGTCATTCCAATTCCAACTTCCTGTGGAGCGTGGCCAATTCAAATTCACAATCATGAATTAAAGGGAGCTAATTCTTCAAATTTTCACCATGGTCATTTTCTTATGCCAGCGGTTCTGATGCCTCTCAGATGTCATTGCCACCTATCTAAAAGTGTTCACCAGACCCCATGTTGTCATAGAGGAGTTGTCAGGGTCAAGGTGGCTGACATGACTTTGACATCGTGAAACGCTTCTCCTCCTTTCCAGAGGCATGCTTCTGTTCTCCAGCGCTGCCGCCGGCTTTGAAAGGGGGAGGGAATTGAATCGAGGGTAGCAGGAGTGATCAATTTGTAGGCTATCAGCACCAGCATGTTCGGAGTGCTGAATTAACACACACCAGGGACTGTTCCTGGAGCCCACCACGAGCCCTCCCACTCCTAATGTGCTAACAAGCTCACTTTTGCTGTCTCTTCAGTGGCAATTTCTCTCTTTCCTTCCAGAGCCCAGGAGTTCAGCGTGGTGACAATGAAAAGCTCTGTAGGAGGGGGGGAAGAGGCCAGGAGTATTTTTCCCCCCTTCTGCCTTTCATCCACAGGGAAAATGAGTTTCTGGTAATGCACAAAAGGCTCTTTTTTTATCCTCCTCTTCTAGCATGTGATGCTAGAGAGGGCGCGAGAACCCGGCACGCACTCTCTTAAAAGGACTTTCTCCTTTTTAACAAGCCGTCATAAAAAAACACCACCCATCAAAAATTCAATTACAGTGGATGCAAGGCCCGGGTTATTTGGGTGAATACATAGTGCAAAAAAGAGAGAAGGGAAAAAAGAAGAACTGTTTTTCCCTTTACCTCTCTCTTTGTGACACACAAAGAGCATCTGAAGTCAACAGCGGAGAGGATTTGTTGTCTTGGTGACAGGGTGGCATTAGAGGCTCATCTCAGGTTCAGGATGGTGACCACATGTTGGGCGGCTCTGAGAGGGCTGTTAAGACGCACTGCGGTGCTGCTCACGCTCTGCTCTCGCTGGTTGGAATGGTTGCCCGGTTGTAGCCGGACTATCGGCATAAAATCTGCCCGACTTTGCAGCTTATCTGGTCATGAGGCATCCACGAGTTGTAGTCCGGACTAGTCCCTGTCAGACCCAGACCAGTAACAAACCCCCAAGATCCAGATCTCGACTAATACCAAACAATTCAAAACCAAGACCTCTCAAGACTCTTAGACTTTTTAGTCTAGTGTCCTGAAATTGAGAAAACGCTGATTTAATTCCAGCTTCAAAGTTTTTGTGTATTTGTACTTATTTAAATATAGATTTGAGATATTTTAGGTAAAATATTTCATGTCATATTCATTGGTAGTCAGTTTTATGCTGACTGAAATGGCATCTAAGTTTTAACTTTGTTTTGTGCAGATTTTTGAATGTCTCACATTATTGTCAAAAGCACAGAACAGTAATATTATGAAATATTATTACACTTTAAAATAACAATTTTCTGTTTGAATATATTTTAAAATGCAAGTTATTCGTGTGATGCAAACCTGAATTTTCTACAGCCATTACTCTAGTCTTCAGTGTCACATGATCCTTCAGAAATCATTCTAAATTGATTTGGTGCTCAAGAAAAAAAAAAAAAAAACGTATAAATTTTGAAAGCGGTTGCCCTGCTTAATAACGGAAACTTGAACCTGAGACTTTCTATTCTTTTATAAAAGATCAAAGATCAAATAAAACAGCTGTTATTTGGAACAGAAATCTTTAGTAACATTATAAATGTCTTTAACATTTGATTAATGCATCCTTGCTAATTAAAAGTAATATATATTTTTTTAATTGACTTACCCCAAATTTTGAATGGTAGTTATATTACATGTATTCTGTATATATATCTGATTAATCTCTTATGTATATAAGATTTTGTGTATGTATTTTTTCTGGCAATATAAATTAGTCTGTCTGCTGAAGTATCTGTTAGTGGTTCATGAGACAGTGGCACTTTTAGTTTTAATAATTTTGAAGTGCAGAACAGGGAGGCCACAGCTTTTGTCTACAAACAGAAGCTTTGAGTAGCAGTCGTGACTGAATGTTCTAAGCTGTTAACACGGCTGTCAAGACCGTCACCGGCTCTGTCATGTTCTGCTTATGATGGTAGTACAGCATGTGTCTAATTACGTCTCACCCACAGACACTTTCTCTAGCTGCTTTCTCTTCTCCTCTGTGGGAACCTCTCACCCACTCTCACTAGGGTTCGCTCTCATACAGCGGGACCCGTTGGCAGGAAACGGGTCTGCTGGAGACAGGAAAAGGCAAACGACAGAACTGCGTGAGTGTTGCGTTGCCTTACGGAGACGCTTCCTACGTGTTCCTCTTCACCGGCAGAAACACCCAAAGAACTAGAGCCGAGAATATCTTCCCCCTGCCTCGTCCCAGCAGGACCTCAGTTTCTCGCGCCGTTCCTCGCCGCTCCTCCATCAAGTTTCTCCAGTGACGCAGCATCTGTCTTTATACGAACCGTGTGCTCTTAGCTTACTAAGTTATGAATGCAGCACAGACCATATGCCACCGGTCTACTTAATCAAATCGTCCTCATTAACAGAATCCCTCCGTTTTTAAACCCATACACAGCGATTTAATCCAATCCCTTCCATTTACTCAATACCATCATTTTTCTTAACCGAATAACACAGACAGTAAGATGTCCATTGATACCCAATGTCACCATACGTAAAGCAATGACAGCTTCGTAATACGGTTTACAGTATGATGGGCGAATTATTAACCCATGGCATCCTGGCTAACTGTTTGACCCCTATTGATGTGTTTTTGTCGCTTATGAAATCGATGCACCATTCTTGTTTGACTTTAACTCGTATGTTTATCAGCTACGAAGAGAGAGCGAGATATCTGGAGACGATAGTCCAGCACCACTTGGAACCGACAACGTTTGAGGACTACGCGGCTCGTGTTTTCTGCCCTGCACCTTTCACCATCTTCCCTCTGAAGCAGGTGGGCGTTGACTTAATGAACTGATTCTTAATTAATCTGTCATTTTACACCACTCACTATTCACCTTCACTCACAATTCATTCTGTTCCAGGCTTGTAGAATCACATGCACACTTAATATTTGTCCAGTCACTACATTTACATTTTTATGCATTTTGCAGATGCTTTTATAAGAAGCAATAATATGCATAAAACACTACCATTCAAAAGTTTGGTGTCATTAAGGTTTTTTTGGGGGGGGGGGGCTGTTATGCTCACCAAGTCTGCATTTATTTGGTCGAAGATGCAGTAAAATCTAATATTGTGAAATGTTGTTACATTTCAAACACCAATTGGAGTTAGCCATGTTGATAACGTCATGCTGATAATGTCGTGCTCCTTAATATTGTTGCAGAAACCGTGATGCATAGAAAATGAAAAATAAACATTTATTTGATTTGATAAATGTCCTTACGATCACTTTTGACCAATTCGATGCATCCTTGCTGAAAACAATTTCTTTCAAAACAAAATCTTACTGACCTCAAACGTTTGAACATGAACTTTCGTTTTCTGGGAATCAACCCCATGGCCATGGCATTGCTCTCCTGCTCTACTGTTTGAGCTACAGGAATGAACATTAAAATGAACATGACAGCTGAACTTGAAGCAAAGGCCGTCCAGAAGTAGCCTTAAGCCCTTTTTGTGGAAGACATTTCCGACAAAACAATTGCAGATAAATTAATTTCAAGAGAATTCATTGATCATTTCCCCAGTCACTCACTGAGAATGTAATGCACAAATAAGAGTCGTTATCCAAGCCTTTCATTCACACGCATGACTATACACAAATGAATTTGTGTTTTAGTTCAGTTATTTGCTTTTGGGCTGAAAAACACTCTTTAGTTTCGTATTTTATGCAAATTGAGTTGTTTTTCAAACCCAAAGCTTTTATTCTGGTTTTGTGTTGGGCTCCTGGTACCTTCTGAACCCAAATTATCATTTTCTTTTTTTTTTCATTCCCATTTAATTTTTGTTATTTGTTATTTTGTTTATTTTATGTTTCCCCTTCAGATCATAATCTTTCACTTGTGTGTATCTAAAGGTAAGATTCCTGAAGATGCCGTACACTGAGGCTGTTTGTTTGGCTTGTAACAACGTTATGAGCTCCTTCTCTTTTCACTTCATCTTGTTTGTTCGATTCCTCTCTAGACTGAAACGTGTTCCCTTCTTTTCCATGTTTTCTGTGTTTTGTTCAATGGGAAGTCTGGAGCATTCATTGCATGGCATGTTCACACAAGATCCCTAATACTGTTCACCTCTCTCTAGGTTTCTAGAAGTCATGTGTGTGTCCAGCATGATCTCACAGCTTCACTCACCTCATCTTCTAATCTTTATATCACACATATGTCTGTCTATCTGTGTAAATGTTGAGTGGAATCACCAGAATGGTACAGTATAACATCTCTCATGTGGATAATAGCGCTCAGCAGAGGCAGCTGCCAACTTTTTTAGCAGCCTTCGTTCCAGAAGTAAGTGTTTTTGAAGATTCTTAATAAAGAGTTCTTCAACCAACTCTTGATTGAATCACAGCAGAACAAAAAAAAAGGTGTAAAGTCTCTTAGGAGTGGAATTAACTACATGTTACACAAATCACTGCAGATCATAACTTGTTGTGCCTGACTATTTTCCCAATACATTCTTTTCAGTAACCACTGCTACCACTGTGCTGTAATGCAAACATCCCGTTTAAATTACTGCAATTAAACAATGATTATTTGACTGTACACTACCGACATTTAGGGTCTGTATGATTTTGTGTATTAATAAAGGACACTAAAATGTATTAAAAGTTCACAATTAAAGCATTTAAATTTTTACAAAAAAAATGTTATTTTGAGCTTTCTATTCTGCAAAGAATCCTGAAGAAATTATACCTTGTTTCCATAAACACCATGGTTTTCAATAGATCATAATCATAAGAAATATTTAACTGAAGACTGGAGTTATGATGCTGAAAATCTTCTATATTCAAACAGAGAACAGTTATTTTATTTGTAGTAATATTTTACAATATTACTGTTTTATTGTATTTTTGATCAAACAAAGCATTAAAAATGTTACCGAACCTATATTTTTGAATGGTAATATATGATATCCCTTTTGTAGGTTTTTTTTAAATACTTCTATAAATAATGCATTATATTAATGGTATTTTACTTCCGGAACCGTACTGCTGAGCACGATCGCTTTACAGAAGTCATTCAGGTACTAATGCAGATGACTTCCTTGTATTATTCCAAACACCGGAGAGTATTACATGTGGTGTTGCAGTATCGTTTCAGTGACGTTTGTGTCACAGCATTCGTTTTTAGACTTTAGCTACTGGGGGGGGAGAAGATCCTGACATCTTTTTGCGTTGTGCGTGTGTATTGGATGAGCGACTGTGTGTATGAATAATAACCATTCATGAGCGTGTGGAGAGATCAGCTCTTGCATTTGTTGTCTTGTATTTTATGTGCACCTGCTACTGTTTTCCCTCTCAGCCTGCTCACACCTTTATCTTGTATCTCTTCTCTTTTTCTTCCTCCTTTCTGTTTTGTATTCTTTCTCTACTTTCTCTTACATTCCACATCACTTTGCATCTTTCCCTCCTCTCTCTCTTGTCGTCCTTTCTATCTGCCCCTTCTGTCCATTCTCGCACCCCAAGAGAGAAATGCTGTGATTTTTCTGCTCCTTCCCAAACCTCAACTAGAAAGCATTGGGCTCATCAAGGTAAAGGGAAAAGGCTTGAAACGGAAGGTCTTTCACGCTAGCTGTGAATGGTATGCTGGAGCTGAAAACGGCAAAGTACCTTCTGTTTTTTTCCTCCCCATTCCTCTTTTACTATCTAGTTTGTTTGTGCGCTATTGTAACTGCACCCCTGTGGGTCTCATCGAGGGACGAGGTGTCAGATCTCAGCGTTGATTAGTCCCAGCATGTGATTTCTTGTTTCACCCACAATGCACTGGTGCATTAACCTCTCACACCCTCAGAAAGGGGTTTTCACACTTATTTTGCTCTCCATTAGTTACTTCTGGCCTTTATGTACCATTTGCCAAAATTTGTGTCTAACCGAGAGGTTTTTCCCGTTCCAATCTGAGTGAAATTCACTATGATCACAAAAAAAGTCTTTATTAATATAGACATGTATTTCCCACATTTCAACCTAATATGTATTTCATATACTAATTCACACACCCAAGCTAAAAGTAATCCTGTAATGTGATGTCACATTCGAGATGTAGATGTGTTTAGCGTGTGAACGATCTTGAGTCGTGATGTTCTGATCTGTCTTTTCTACTTCCTCCACCCCATCCCTCCCCGACAGGCTCATGCCTCGAGAGTCAGCTGGCCGAAAGTCCAGCAATGCAGGTAAACGGGAGCGACTTAGCCTCGCCAATGTCACCTCGTGCTAGCAAGAGCCGGATGTCCATGAAGCTTCGCCGTTCCTCGGGCTCCGCCAACAAGACTTGACCTGAGTGAGCAAACACACCTTTCACTCCACTCGCGCTCACTCCGGAACTCCGCCCACTGCACTGTCAGAGACAAACCACGCCCCCGATGCTGTCTGACTCCTCCCATTCAGAGCCAGAGTGATCAAAGAAGACTGAAATGTTTATTTTTGTCGATCACTGATGAATATCGCATTGCGTTTTACTTAACTTCCTCTGCTGTTGTCGTGGCTGGTGCCGCTGAAGCTGCCCACTACTCACGAGTGCCAGTGATCATTAAGAAAAAATCATATGAACATTTTTCTTTTTGAATGCCATCATATCAACCACAACTTTTTATATTTGTAAGAAGACGCGACAAATTGATGGCAGAAAAAACGTGTTCCAAAACATGTATGTGGAGTAGATTTGCGTTTAAACCGAAGCACTTCTGGCTGTTACGTATTTCAGTTTTCTCTCTTAATGTGGAACATCTTTTTATATAACATTGACACTCATGTTTGTTTGTTTATTTGCTGGTTTTCTTTATGGATCACGGTTTATTGCTATTTGTATATGCAGTTTTCTTTCCATTAGAATGTTACTGATTTTTTTTTTCATGTTAATGTTATACTGAACCCCCCTTTGTCATTTGTAATGGTTATTTGTGCTTGTATATATCTATAAATATAAAATATATACATATTTAATGTATGTGTATAGTGTATGAACAGTATCTGATCTGTGTACATATTTAACAGTATTTAAATCAACCAAAAAAAAAGTCAAAAGGCCACTTAGAACATGTCTTCAGCTTGAATGTCTGTCTATGGCTAGATTTATTCTGGACTCTGTCCCGTCGTTTTATTTTGTTGCACAGCAAGCAGCCTTCGAGACGAGCCCATGCAGGTTTATCAGCATAAATCATTTGACTGCATCACTCTTTTTGATTCATCTCATCTTAGATGGGATTTTTAAGGAAAGTGTGAATGAATTGCCACATTAACAGGTCTTGCAGGGAGACGGCGACGTTGCCAAATTGGACTGAACTACTCGCTTCAGGACTTTTCGAGCTAGTGGATGGCGTGTTTTGAGACAATTGAACAGCCTTTTTTTCTAAATGTGTAGATGTGGAAGTGTACAGAAAACATCATTGACACTAGCTTTGGTCTGCACTTTTCCGTTTAATTTTGAACGTTTAAGGGATATAAGGTTATCTAGCCCTGTAGACTACAGATGCAAGTTATAATAACTGTTGCCATGTTTAAGATAAAATCCAGTTTGTATATTTTCTTGAAAGCTATGTGAGACTTCATGAGGGTCAGATTTTATAATTTTTCTTATTAATTTGAAATCATTTAGAAATGTATCTGAAAAAAATATATATAGTTGTGGCGTTGAAATCATGCAGCACCCTAATTTCAATCCAAATTATAAGGTGTATATTAAAGGCCTGCACACAAGCAACTGAGACCAGTGTTATTTCAAGAGGGAAAAAAAACATCCTCATGGGTAGATTTTGTATGTTACTACTGACCAAATGCTGCATGATTCCAGTACTAACTGCATGTGTTGATAGAACAGCTGCACAACACACAAGCACACGCACAGATCCACAATAATGTAATTTGCTAGTATCTCTATACATTTGTATCTGATGTCGAAGGAGCGTGGATGTGCAAGTACACTTAAGAATAAAAGTATTCTTACAACATATCGAATCTTGTGCAGTTACTGGGTGCACCAAATATTTCACCATTTATGATTTATTTTAATGCACTGATTTCTGTTTTTCAGTTTTAAGCAGCAGCTCCGGTGGATTTGTGCAAATAACACATGCTACATTTAAAGGAATATTTAAAGACAGTTCGATTTATTGACATCTTAATTTCCCCCGTAACAGCTGAAAATGACTACATATGAAAATATAAATATGACACTTGTGGTTTATTACATGTTGGCCTCTAATAGTCTAATAGTTATTTCCCGACAGTTATGATATAATACATTCTTTTGCAGCTACTGTTGTCAATCAAAATATAATGAAATGTACAGTACCTTCATTTATGATCTAAAAATCAAAGCACCTAAGACAATTGAGACTACGTAAGCTTTCCGTGGGAGCTACTTTTACAATGAGACGAAATATATTCATTCACTTTTCCCATATTATCAGGATATATTACTGAAAACCCTGCTGTGAGCCTTGAGTTTTCCCGCTATAAACATGAAATCAATTAAACCGGCAACATTAAGTGCCTTTAATAAATAACAGTTTATAACCTTCAGTAATAATTTCTATTGATATAATTCAAACCTGAAAGTGGTTATAATAATCACATTTAAATGTATATTAACAAAGTATTATTTACAGGGTTCACATGGTCGTGGAAATATCTGAAAGTTTCAAAGAATTGAGATTTCCAGGCATGGAAAAGTTACAAACATTAAGAAATGTCATTATTTAACATCTGTATGTCTTGTTATTCTCAGTTCTGATACATTTACTTGATGAGAAAGATCCTTGATTTTTTTATTAAGTTTTAAAATAATAAAAGCTGTGAGAAATGTCTATTATGTTATCTATTTCTATAGTTTATATAGTTCTCATCTCTTGATTTAATTTACTATAAGTGTGTGTGTGTGTGTGTGTGTGTGTGTGTGTGTGTGTGTGTGTGTGTGTGTGTGTGTGTGTGTGTGTGTGTGTGTGTGTGTGTGTGTGTGTGTGTGTGTGTGTGTGTGTGTGTGACACACACACACACACACATATTTATAGAGAGAGTATCAACTTGAAAATTCATGCTCAAAAGTGAAGGAACCCTGTATATAATGTCTGTTAACTTGCTGTACTATTAAAAGTTATAAAGTGATACCCAAGATTATCAAATGTTACATAAACTATGTCTGCTGTCGACAAAGAACATCTGCAAGTTCGATATTCCCACATAAAGACACCGGACCTATTATTAGTGATAATATCAACAACAAGACTTCGACACAATCTGAAGTGTTCGTGAGATCAGCATCCGGGCCTGACGGCCATCTGTAAGAGCATCACCTGTCTGTTCTCTGTGGGATGACTCTTGTTGATGTGTCTGGTCAGACCCGGAGAACTGAAGAACGTGGAGGGACAGTGTTTGCATGAGTATATCTGCTGTTCTCCAGGACTCAGATCAGGTCTGAGGAGTAAGTCATCTCTGACCGCGTGCCAGAGTCGGTGTTTGTCCCTGATCTCCGCGGAGGGGAAGTGCGCTCCGCACAGGTGACACGGGAAAGTGATCTGTCCGCTTTCAATGTGAGCGTATGAGGATACTTTGATCGTCTCGTGCGCTGCCAGGTGTTTCCTCAGGTAGGCTTGCCTGCGGAACTTCTTGCTGCAGTAGTGGCACTCAAACACTTCTTCCGGACCGGACGAGGGCAGGTATGGGGTGCTGGACCTGTCGGGCTCCTCGAACAACCTCGAGCTGTCCGCGGAGCCGATACGCATCTCAAAGCATTTCTCCGAGGACGGGAATCTTTGGTCCAGAGGAGGGTCTTGGGATCCCCTGTGCATCATGTTGCTGTCCGGTGCTGATCTGTGCTGTTGGGAGCTGTCCTGACTCAGCTGGTGCTGATTGTTCAGTCTCAGCTTGCTGGCGTTCTCCTTCCCCTCAACTGATGTCTTCTCTTGGTTGCGCGCCTCCAGCGGAGACTTCTTCGCGTCTCCGGTGCTCAGGTTGCGAGGCTTGTGCCATCTGCGGTGGGACGCGAGGTTGGCAGGACAGCTGAAAACTTTGTCGCACTCCGGACAGCGGTACTCAACCCGGACGATCCTGGAGCACTTGTGCTGGGCTAGAGAAAACGGATCAGTGTATTCTTCCTTACAAAGCTGGCAGATGAACTCACCGAGCGGTTTTTTTCTACCACTTTGTGCTAGTTTTGACTCGGGAATTTCTTTTTTTATTTTGAGCCCGAGGACCGGTGAGGTGGTGACTTCGTCTTCAAAACTGAGCTTTCTGATGACTTTAGGCTTTTTGGGTGGTTTGCTTTTGCGCTCTGAGTCCATGAACGCTCGTTTTACGCACTGGTGAAAGGCAGGGTAGGTGGGCACCGATGAGGGCACCGGTGTGCCAAACTTCATGTCAGAGTGGTTCATTAGCAGACGCTCGATTGAAGACACCGGTGTGGCCAAGGAGAATGACTCGGCCATAGCTGGTGAGCTGAGACACCTGTCAAAAAGCTCCGTGCTGATGGGTTTGATCGGGCTGTAGGAGTCGGTGCTGTTGCGCGGAGATGACGCACTCTGCTCCGGATAACTGAAGTAGCTCTGTGCGTAATCGACGCTCTCTCCAATAACCCCTCCAGAGTCCTCCAGAAGATGTTTAGAAGTTACATCACTGGTCCATGATTCCGTTATAGGTTCCAGCACATCGAGCACACTTGTATTTGGAGTTTGGGTGGGCAGGTCCTCTGTGCGCGACTCTGTTTCTTCTTGCGCTCGCACCTTGTAGGATGCAGATGAGGCACGTTTACTCCGTTTCACTAAAAATCCTCGTGGCATCTTCACCCAAAGTCCAGATGAAACTACTGAGGAGAAGATGCGGGATACTGTCGCCGTGATGCGCCCCACGCGCGTTTTATCCTTTGGGTCGCCTTCAGGTTCTGAGTGAGGTCACTGTCAGTGCCGCAGTTGTGCCCAATCAGTGCTGACATTCAAACGAGGAGGGGGCGGGGCGAGCATTCGTGAGCTGTTCCAGTTACAGATTCATTTCTAATGGGCAGCAGATTGTTATCTCAAAGGTCTCAAAGGATCGATGGCTCTTTAACCTTCACGGTTTCCTGTTCAGTAACGCGAGATCAGTCCACTGAACTTAAACTTAAAGAATGTGTGACTATAGAGAAGAAATAAACATATATGAACTTATATTAAGAGGGAATTATTTATTAAACTATACTTAAATTTGCTTCAATTTTAAATATTTTTCCCTGTCCCAAGACAAAGTAATATTATTTTCAGAATCATAATAAACGTAATATTAATAACTAGTAGTATACATACACACACACACACACACACATATATATATATATATATTAGCCTTTCAACTTTTGTCAAATTTAAATAAACGTTTAGAAATTCTAATTTGTATTTTATATTTCTAATTATTTATTATGACTTATTTGTTTTATATAAAATCATTTATTATTCTGAAAAATTTATTTGATTTAAAACAAATAAGTTGTTTTAAAAAAAATCAATGTTTTATTTTCGTTCTTTCTTTCTTTATTGTTATTCAATTAGTGTGCTAAACTTTGTAGCCTCAGAAAATGTTAATGTTATTATTAGCTTTAACGTTGCTTTTTTTTTTTGTTTAGTTTTTTTAATTATTTTCTTCATTTCATTATTATTATTATTATTATTTTTAAAATAAAATGATAAGAATATTATTATTTCTAATGATATTTTATTATTTCTTGGGTGACAGGAAAGCAAATTTCTGTTTTCATAGTCATTTTTCTAATTATATCAGAAGCTTATTCAAGTAGCCTATATGCTAATCATTAATTCCCCCTAAAAAAAAATGTAATTAAACATTTTCTTAATCTCTTTTTTGTCTCAGTATTTGTCCATATACTGAAATCACAATCTAATTACTTAAATGTGTTGTCTTTAAGGTTAACACGTGTATAGCTACATAGCAAGAACGTATTAATCTATTGCAGTGTTTTCTTAAACAACAGCACAGGCACAATACAGGAATAGATCGTGTTGTAATTGGTGGCCACGCTGGGAACACGCGCCGCTGGTTTTCTCATGTTGAGGGTGTTGGGGTCAGTCAGGCTGCTGATAACCTGCAGAAGCTGCAGACGCTGATAACAGACGCAGCTCTTTATTCTGTGGAGAAGGGGGCGGATGGATGCTGCTGAAGCCACAAACCTGTTACCATCCCATTATGCTGAGCTGGGATTCTCCTCCCAGGACACTCATCTGGACGGAAAACGAGCGTGAGAACGCGTCGGTGGTAGATAGATAGATAGATAGATAGATAGATAGATAGATAGATAGATAGATAGATAGATAGATAGATAGATAGATAGATAGATAGATAGATAGATAGATAGATAAATAGATATATGCTGGTTGGCTCTTGATTTCGCTCTGCAGGAGATGATCAGCTCCAGCATCAGACTCTGGCAGCTTTATACAGACAGATTGTTGAATAATTAATGTTTAGTCATATTTAATTAAGGCTTGTGTTGCATTTATCCCTAACACAGTTTTGGTCTATTACCTTAAAAATGATCACATGGACGTCACATCAATTTAACTGAAAAACTGAAACACCGGTGTAAACAAATGAATATAGTTATAATTTTTTTTTTTTAATGGTCCTCTCCATTATTGCATTGTAAATAAATAAGTAATAATTGTGCAGGCCCGGTTTCACTGTTAGTTTATTATCACTGTTACCGGTTAGTTTATTTAGTACAGGATGCTTTTTAAAAGCTTTGCCATTAATAAGCTATTTAGATTCTTAAATGTTCAATTCTTATTAAAATATATACTTGTCATTATTGTAAATGGATATGCAAATGTATAATACATATATATCATTCAAAGGTGATGATTATTAATGTCTGCGTGTGATTTCTGTGTGAAGTAATCGCGCGCACAATCACTGAATCTACTGTTTATTACAATCTGTCGCCATCTTGTGGAATATTCGAGTAATTGCTCTTTTAACGATTTATTTTAGCGCAAGATCTTTCCTTCTTTTATTAATTCGGTCTCTCCCTCCATCTCCTTCATTCTGTTGCTCTCTCTCTCTCTCTTTCATTATTTACGGTCTCTTTCTTTTCTTGCTTTCTTTCTTTTTCTTTGTTTCTTTGTTTCTTTTTCTTTCTTTGTTTCTTTCTTTCTTATAAACAGCCATTTTTTAAATGTTTAACACACTGTGTAATAAAGTTTTCATATATAGATAGAGAGAGAGAGAGGAAGAGAGAGGAGACAGACAGACGAGACAGACAGACAGA